>BQNB010091122.1:0-26958 GCA_026074375.1 Tanacetum coccineum
TAATTTAAAAAGCGGTAAACTATTCAACCTCCCTTCTAGTTTTCCACACACACGTCTTTTTCAGAGTATACTATATTGTTGATTTCCTTACAGTAAGGTCCTGCATAAAAGATTAGACGACAAAGGTGCAATTCCTATCTTTAATGAAAACAATGCAGGAAAATAATTAAACACACATACCGTACAGGGATCAATACGCCGTATTCCAAACCCAAGGATACGCCGTATTGTTCTTGTAAAAATAATTAAAAATATTTTAGGGGCTATTTGATAAAAATATGATTTAGCACTGAATTAATCAAAGCTATTGAATGATTTCAAGATGCCAAGTGAACCTGATTCTGAGTGAAAATGATTGTTTGATAATTGTTTTGAATGAGCAATCTAAATTGACTGAAATTACCAATTTAACCTTTTGTCTAGTTTTGTATTATTAAAATATAAACTTTCATATAAATTTTTTTTAACTCAAATAAAAATGTAATATCAAAAATTAATGTTGGAGTAAACAACAAAAATGTAAATAGTCTTGTCAAAAGATAATAAGACAATACAAATTACGAACTAATCTTAAGTTGTAGCATTTAAAAATAACTCGTTAGCAATTTGATTACGGAAATTAGCCATATATTCATTTCCTTGAGGACCCCATTGTGCGTCGTCCATGCCTTGTCCTCCACCTCCTTCTCCTTGTTGTTCAGTAGTAAACATGGTGTTTGCATCGCTATCCAAAAATAATTGATCGTGGATGTTGCATTTCCTTATGAAATTATGGACCGTGAAACACGCAATCACTACATTTCTTTGTATTGGAAAAGGATAAGGAGCCATTTATTTTAGTATTGGGAACCTTGCTTTTAAGACACCACAAGCACGCTTAATAACATTTCTAAGTTGTGCATGAGCAAGATTGAACCTTTCTTCTTTTGTTAAGGCACGCCGACGTCGGAAGTCAGCTAACCAATACCTTGTATTACGATATGGAGCCTTAAACCCATGAGTGTTTGTATATGCAGCATCACAAAGATAATATTTGTCATTAATGGTAAGTTTGTGAGAACATTAGTTCACTTATGAGAAAATAGATAACAATAATAAAATTGTCATGTTATGCGAGGATAATACATACTTGGTGGAGGAAACGGGAAGTTAGAGTTTGGATTAAATGCTACTTCTGTCAAAACTCTTGAATCATGAGCTATGCCTTCCCATCCGGCCCAAACAAACATAACAGTCATATTAAAGTTACATATCCCTAAAACATTTTGGAAACACTCACCTTTTCCTCTTCCCCTATAACTAACCGATTGTGTATGATCGACAAAGGCACAACTGTCATGTAAAGAGTTCCACCATCGATACACCATTACCCCCTAGAAAATAACGTTTAATATATGAGAAAAATTTAATCGTAGTGTCTTAGTGATTTGAGAATATAATTATAAGTAACATTTACCGTGAATATTTCTCTTAAGTTTCTATGTCCCTCTGAAGTATTTTCTTCCAAAGATGTTGGCACTATGACTTCTCTTGAAAATTGCATCAATCCCCACGTATCACTTTCATGAAAAACATCATAGAATCTTTGTGTGGAATGTTGAAACCTCCTCTTAACCATTCTAAAGCGTTCATTATGACCTATAATTGTCAAAAACATTGCCATCTTCTCTTTAACGCTTATATTACTACTATTTTGCAGCCAATTTCTTTCTTTAAATGGTTGCATAACAAAATATATGCCATCCACGAGAATAAAACGCATCAACCTTGAAATTGTGTATTCGATCCACGTAAACAGGTTTCCTGTATATGACCATGACGGTCAAGGGCAGAAAGTTGTATATCTCTTATCCTTTCTATCCGTCTTGAAGATTTTATTTTCATATACCAATATATGATGAACAAAAGTAGAAGCTCATCCTCCAAATCTATTTATTACCTTGCAATTATAAAATAAAAACAAAAATTAACAACAAGTACTGCTTAAATGACATAATATTCAAAATATTAGAATCAAATAATCACGTACTAAAAATCATAACAAGTAAGAACACAATTATGCAAATCCATATCACTAATTCAAAGCATGTTCAAAACCAATAACATCAGCAAACAAAATGTCAGAATGACCAAAACAGATTATGTTCAAATTTAGAGTAAAGAAACAAAAAAATCCAATGCAAATTTCAACTCTTATTCAACTAGTCCAATATCCCATAGTTGCGTCCAGTATTCCTAACCCAATTCTCCAAACTCTCTGGCTTTAAGCGCATCCAAACTTTCCTATAATCAGCGCTTTTACTAAAAAGCATAACTGTAACATCGTACAACGGGTTATGTATTCCCCAGCCAACATTCTCTAACTTCTCCATGCAAAGCATCAATATCATCTCCTCTATGTTTCTCCATCATAAGTTAAACAAATTTGGCAAAGTCTTCCTCAATAGCAGACTTGTTTAAAGTGCTTGCTTGTTTACCTTTTCATTTTTTGGTTTGAGGACCAGAACATTCTTGTGTCGAATTTGGGGGTTCTTGTGTTGATGTCAGGATCGCTTGCACATGTTGGATATCATCATCTTCAAGTGACACTACATTAGTAGAATCTTCACAATCATTAGGAAGATTAGAAGCTGGTCCCCAACCTTTAAACCCATTAGAAGTTGACCTATCAAATAGTTGTGTATAAAGATCGGGGAAAAGTAATCCAGTACTCCTTACTGGTTCTACGTATTTATTTGACTGTTTAAAGGAACTTATAAGTATAGTTAAAACTATCTAGGGCATTAATAATGAAACTATACAAAGGATAGAATGTGACCTTCATCTCTATCTGCCATTATTCTTTCGTTAAATTAATCGTGTTAGTTACTGGATCATATACGTTTCCTGATTTGTTCTTTAATTTGGTCCATGCAGTAAACTTGCTTTTAAGATAGTCAAAATGGTTTTTCATTTGTCGTTGATCAACAATAAAATTGTGCTCCTTTTTAAGTATTTCTAAAACATTTTTCCATGAAAGCATCTTAAGGCTACTTCCATCTCTTCCGTTTACAGCAACTTCATGTATACAAGCTTCAAGAAATGTTTTAACCACACTTTCCTTTTTCCAGTTAAGCCTAGGTTTCTTTTGTTTTGAATATTCACCAATGTTTTCCATGCCTATAGAGATACAATAGCAATAATTTAAATTGACTGCATATATATCAGTATACATTACTAGTTTACTACACATAAGACAAGTTTGGCCACATTTCTTTACTCTATATATCAGTCACCTTACTACACATATGACAGTATACAACGATACATTATTATAATATATTGTATATATTTCAGTCCCATTTTTTCCAGAAAGCAAAATATATATAAACCACCAAAAAGGCTACAATCATACAAGGAAAAAAAAATACCTGCATCAACTTGGGCCCAACAAGCACTTGAACCAGAAGAAGATACAAAAAATATCAAAACAAAAACAAAAAAAAAGAAACATAGATGCTGTTACAAAATGATATAATGAAAGATGACCTACTATTGGTCTTCAAGTATAGTATACTATATTCGTACAAAGTTGTGGGCAACATTTGTATAGCTTGTTAGACATGTCATGGTTTGCTACACATCAGAATTTCACAAATGTATACTGGTAGAGACACACGTATACATTTTTTTAATTTACCTTACTACACTTGACAATATACAAGTATCACATAACATCAATTTTGTTTCAACATCATAATGAAGTTTGCATATAATAACAATAAGATCACTTTTATAATTTGTTATTGGATAAATTGATAAATACAATTGAAATACTATACAAATTAATAAAGGTTTACCTGCAACAATTATATGATAATGGTATCAAGAGAAACCAAGTGAATTAAGCATGAGAGAATTTTTTGTTAGTGGGGGCGACTGAAGAGGTAGGAGATGCGTGAAAAAAAGGTATTTAGGAGAAAATGGATGATGCTGAATCAAAAGGCGAGTGTATGGGAGGTGGCCCATTCAGAACTGGTTTGGCCCATTCAGTACCCTTTTTTTCTACCAAACAATACATCCTTTGACCGATTCAGTTTTCAGTGCTGAGTTATTTAATTAAGTGACTATCAAACACCTCCTTAAAGTACTGGAAATTAAATTACAGAATGTAAAGATCGGTAACGTCTAGACAAGTCCATACGCAGTATCCAGAGGGGTTTGATATGCCGTATGGAGTGTCTGGGAAGACAGACTCAATGCAAACAATTAAAATTACAGTTTTAAATAATTTAAAAACAGTTGAGTTGTCTCCCGGTAAGCACTTTTGTTTTAGCTAGTCGTTAAGTTTGACTTTTTTCCATCATTTCTTTTCATTCATCGTTGATTTGCTTGCACTTATCCCTGTGAGCGAATTTCTTCATAATCAATTGGCATGATATGAAATTTTTGCAGAATGGCATGCCGAGCATAACATCTTTTGTTAGATCATCATCGTCAATGATGGCAAAACCTAAAATATTAGAAAATTTTCCAACGAAAACAAGTATATCTACTAAAGTCCCGGCTAGTCTCTTCCCTTTACGAGCATCATTGTCCTTAATTATGGAGTAATAAAAGCTTTTGGTTATTAAATTGATGGCAAGGAAGGGAGGAAGTCAACATTAATGTGTTTATACCTAATTATACAAGAAAACTTCATTTTATAACAATATTTAGAATTATTTGGTTCTTTGACAAAAGTTGGCTCAAAATCAACATCTTGATTCATCTTAGGTTCTAGAGGTGTGTCCAAATCATTTAATTTAATATAGTTACCGTAAAGTGGGTCAAATGATTCACTAACATCCTCTCTTATAAGCTCTGTTTTGGAATCAAGATTTCTTAACATAAAGACCCTCTTAATTAAGCTAGTAGCAGGCTTAACGCTTTTGAAAACAAGTTTTTCTTCCCCGACCCTTATAGTAATTTTTCTTTTGAAAACATCAATCTTGGAATGGGCAGTAGACAAGAATGGTCGTTTGAGGATCAAAAGGACATCTTCATCCTCGGGTATGTCCAAGATGATAAAGTGTATAGGGAAAATAAATTTGCCAATCCTAACTAGCACATTTTTAGCAATACCCCTTGGTTGTTTTATTGTTTTATCAGCCAGTTCAATGGTCAACCTAGTGTGAGATAAAATTCCTAGACCAAGGTTGGTGTAGGTAGAGAATGGCATAATACTCATACTTTCTCCTAGGTCAACAAGGGCTTTATCAAAACAAATATTATGAATAAAACAAGGTAGAGAAAATCTCCCTAGGTCTTTTTCTTTCTGAGGCAAGGTGTGATCATAGGTTTCCAGAATCTTTACTTCATGTGCCTCCTTCCAATCATTACAGCAGTAACCATGTAGACGATTAGGAAATGGAATTGTTTTAGAAAATAAGTTACTGTGTTATACGTCTGATATGGCGTATGGGCCTGACCCGATACGGTGTATCCTAATTGAATCAGCTTTAGCAGTCGAGATCGATTTGACATGGTCTTTTGGGTTTGGTTCTGTTGAGTTGGGCAGACTTCTAATTCCTCTTTCTTGTAAACTTTGCTCATTTGACCAATTTGAATTTCCAAGGTCTTAATCGATGCTCCTTGATGTCTTATTGCTGCATAGGTAGAAGCTCAAATCTCTTTGATTATGTTCGAGTTTTCTTTGTGTCTCTTTGCTGACTCAGCCATAAACTTGGTCAATGATTCTTCCAAAGTTTGTCTTCGATCAGGGTACGAAGATTTCCATTATTTCGTTGGTAGAATCCTGGCCCTGTTGCTCTGTACTATCCTTCATGTTGGTAGGGTGCACCAAACTGTGTGTAATAAGTTTTTTCAAGAGTTTTTCCTTCTTTTTTGAGCGGACAGTCCTTTGTGCAATGTGGTCCCTTGCATAGTTCGCATCTGACCCGAGCAGCGTATACTTTCTTGTTCACTTTCTTAATTTCTATCCTGAGGTTGTTGAGTTAGGCTAGAATAGCAGCAAGTCTGTCAAAAGTTTTAGTACTTCTGGTCTTTGAGGATGTCTCGTTGTGCCATTTCTGAGAGTATTCGGCCATTTCTTGGATGACCACTTTTGCATCAGCAATGGTTTTAGTGGGTATGGAACCTTTTAAATCAAGGATCTGTCTAGTTGGAACATCGAGCCCATTATAAAACAAAATGATTTCCTGCATATCGGTCAAATCATGTTGAGGACACTTCATCAGCAATTCTTTAAATCTTTCCTAAGCTCAAAAAAGGCTCTCATCAAGTTCTTGCTGAAAATTGTTAATTTCCTCCATTTTTTTGCAGTACGAGCAGGTGGACAATACTTGTTTAGAAACTTCGTTTTAAGGGTTTCCCAATTTGTAATTGAACCTGATGGTTCGTTCCTTAGCCAATGACTTGTGGCTCTAGTTAAGGACATGAGGAAAGCTCAAAGCATTATTTGATCTTGAGTTACCTCGAGAATATGAAATAAATCAATGATCTTAAGGACTTTTTCAATGTGTTTGTTTGCATCTTCATGTTCTGAACCGCTAAAAGTATTTTCTCAAAGTTCCTTGAGAAATTGCCCTTTTAGTTCAAAGTAGGTTTTGTCATCAATCTTGGGCCTAACAATCCTGACCCATAATTCCCACGGGTCTTGCTCATGTATTGCTCCATTTTTTTCCGTCATAATTTCTATCGTTTCCTCTTCTTCTGAATGTTCTTCAATGTCAAAAAATAAATCGAATTCGGGTGAACTCGGTTCTACAAGACCAGGTGTCTCGAAAAGCCTCCTTTTATGTGAAATACTCTTTTAGGGTTTTCTAAGGGTGTAATTAGTTCCTTAGTAGAACTCCTTGTCATGCATCACCTGAAACAGAGGATAATAAATTAGTATGATAGGCTCTTAAAGGAAAGGATACAAAAAATTAAATACGGAAATCAAATTTAGTTATGCTACTGTATCAGACAATCAATATGCCATATTCAATTGATTTGAATACGCCGTATGGATCTGTTAAAGGCCAGTTGCCATATTGAGTTTACAGAATATACGTTGTTTAGACTGCAACAATTAATACGCTGTCTAAATAGAAGGTTGATGTGTCGTTGTGTAGGTGTTATTTTATGTATCAAGTTTTACTATTTATATTTTGCCGACTTAACCTAAAAACAACACTTTAACGGGCAGTGTATCCGGTCAAGATGTAGCTTCGTTGGTAAGTAAGGTGTCGATCACTAAGAGCGAGAGCGTTAATTCCTAATTCTATCAGTATTTTAGTTATCTATGTTAGTACTAAATTAATCTAATTTATGCTAAACCTAAGTTAAACCTAAACTAAGGACAAAGGGGGTTTCAGCCTGAGAGACTGGCATGAGGTTTAGTTATCTAACCTAAGGTTTTGATGACAAGTAAAACAATAAACACACATAAGAAAACAATAGAGAAGCGATCGAGAACTAATGTAAGGAAAACGTATCAACTATGAATAATCAGGTAAAACGCAGGTTTGTTTATCAGTGCAATGATTGTCTTATCTCGAAGTGGCATATCATTCCTAGACTTAGGCAGTACTTCTTCCTAAGACCTAGACACACTAATTCTGTCATAATTAGACGCATCCGCATAAAGCATCCTAATATATATTGATTATAATTCATCTATAGGACAACACCGTGTATGTTGTACTTACCCTAGCTCATCGAGACTTACCTACTTACTGCTTAACGGTGATTTGTAATAGATGGTAGTCCACAATCCAAACTATTCCAATGATCATAATGTTATTAGTTAGTACTAAGCCACTACCTACTACAGTATAACCAGTTAGTACTAAGCCACTACCTATTATGGTACAACTATATGGAGAGCTATCCCAGAGTCTTAGCCTACGCCCAAACAACACCGAAGTTACAACGCATTAAATATGTAGGACTAGACCCAGTTGAATGATAGGTCGCATACTTAAGCACGTAAACAAGTATCATGTGATAAACATAATCAATAAATCAATGATAAATTAAGCAACCACGATAAATAAACCAAACATTAGATCTTCATAAACATGGCTGATACCTAAAGGTATCAGCCGACAGTCATTGTAAAAATACACACGATTTGATATATGAACGATTAAAATAAGAAAACCTCAATCGAACGCGTATTCGGTTGTGCGGCGATTACAAGAGTTTTCCTATGATCTTGAGGCTCTTTTCTGACCTTCTAGGCTCCTTTATTCGTCTCTTGGTCGACTTTGTGGTTTAGGGATTCACTTGCATACCTAAAACTGAGTTTAGGGTCGTCTATTTATACGGTCTGGATGTCGGTTCGATACGGCATATCCAAGTATTAGATACGGCATATTGGGGATTTCTTGGAGTAGGGACCACGCTTGATATCTTCTAGAATATTCACATACTATTTCTTGAATACGGCGTATTGTGTCTCTCTGGATACGGCGTATTGAGCTTTATTCTTTGTGGTCTTTGGTAAGTGTAGGCACGGATACGCCGTATCTTCTTGATGGATATGGCGTATTGATCTTTAGAATAGTAATCTTCAAAATATCTTCATTTAAGCTCCAGAATGCGTGCCTTTTGCTATCTTTCACCAATTACTCCATAATTACTGCAATTCTCAAATATAAATGATTAAGTAACAATTCTTTGCAATAACTATACAAAATGGGTTAATAACATGGGATAAATGATGCTATAAAATAGACGTTATTTGATGTCATCTATCTCATGAATGTATTTACGCGATGCTTAATTCATAAGTATTTTTGGTTCCATTCATCTTGAGAAATATCAAACATAGGTTGTGCATCAAGGTTTGCTTATTATTAATACTAATTTTCTTTTATTCGAGTCAAGCAAACCGCACACCCACATCAAGTCGATATGAACATTCACTTAGAACTCATATTATATTTCTATTTTTCCCTTATTGAGTCATTGTCATTTATTTATAGGTGAAATCACAACATAAATGGACTACAAACATACTAAAGAGTATCTACCTAGAGTCATCGTACTAAACAAATAGATGAAGAACTTAGGGAGTCTTACCGCATTCTTGAAAAGCGTCTTTTTCATGAAGGAAGAATCATTACTCCATCCTTCATTGCCGAAAACAACATGCTCCCTTTCTTTCAAGCTATAGGTCTCGAGCCTTTTCTCACCCTCAATGAACCCATATGTCCTAGATTTGTAGTTGAGTTTTATCATAGTCTTGAAGTCAAAAGAAATGAGGAAGATATTCCTTATATTGAGTTCAAGCTTGGTTAATTCACCTTCACGCTAACTCTATCTCGTCTATCTCAAATCCTTAAAACTCCTCACACCTTAGAAACCTTTTACACATCTGAATGGTCACTAAACTCTCTTGATGATCATCCCAATAGTAATTACTTTGGCCCCAAACATGACATCATCAAAAAGGCAATCACTACTCTTAGAACCACTCAAGCTCAACTTCTAAGAGACCCCAACAAGCTCTACATTGATGACATTCGTCCTGATTTGAAAGGATGAGAACTTTTCTTTAAGGAAAATTTCTTTTGCTCTATTGACAAAAGAAACAAGGTGAAAGCATACACTACATACATGCTTTACTACCTAACCATTGGAAGAAAGTTCAACTTCACTTCGATGGTTATTTATCGAATGGAGGAAGTCATAAAGAAACGCAAAGGTCCCATGCCTTTTGCCATGCTTTTGACCCGTCTTTATAATCATATACTTGCCAAAAATCCTCAAGTCATTGTCCCAATTGCTAGGTTTACATTTCATGAACATGTCATGGACCCTCTAGACATTTCAAGAAATCCTAGCACAGAAAAGGGAAAAAATTGCCTCTTCCCCGGTCATCTCCTCTTCATCTTCATCATCCGATAACAATGAAGCACCATCTTTTCTCGAGTTCTATGATGAGCTATCCGACAGTGAGGATCTAACCAAAGCACAATGAGAGAAGAAAGGAATGTTTAAATGCTTAAACCGATATATTGGCACCATCACCAAATACCTGAAGAAGCAAAAATGATTATGCTTGCCTTATGCCTATATGCAATTGTGGTATGTGATAATTTGCATCTTGTTAAGATCTTGATGAATTGAAAACTTTGATGTATGTTGAAAGTTAGTACCCACTAGATGTTATTGTGGGTTATGGATATTGTTATCATATGTTTTATGACATTTGGTAGAAGACAATGATGCTTGTATAATAAGTTATTTTAAGTTTTGGGTGAGAAATGATGTTCTGGTCGTTTTTGTTGAAGTTTGCGACCCACGGATCCACCATATGGTAGATTCGTCTGTTGTTTTGGTGGATCTGTGGAACTCCAAGCCAGGTGCCAAAATTTGAATTTTCTTGATTTTTAACCTTTTCTACTTTATCTTATAAACATGCTATATGATACTATGTGGGATCTTAAACCTTAGGATATAACATGTTCTCCATATAATCCAAGAACCATTATACAATTCATATCACCACTTTCTCCTTATAAACATCACCTTTAAACACCATTTTCTTCACATTTTCTCTACATTTCTCATATACAACCTTACTAGTTCATCTTCATGACTAGTTCATCTAAAACAAATCCACCAAACTTCAAAAGAAAAACCGCAAGAATGAGTGTCAAGTATCCAAACTATGTCAATCTCACATCCTCAAGTGAAGAACAAGCAAATGAGAGAACTCCTTCACCACATCCTAGAAATAAATCCTTTCACCACCTTAAGTTCCATCAAAATCCATCTCTAGCAAAAGCGCACACTACACCTCTTCATCATCACCAAGTGAGTCTTCGACACCAACCCATCTTGCACCACCACCTAAACTTTGTTTTGTCATTCAGATAAAACTAGAACCTCAAGAACTTCCGCCACTTCAAGTGTCACCAAATGATCCCTATGTTCAAACCAGGGATAATTGGCCAACGGGCCCTTCTAATCCATCTTCACCACCACGTGTCTCTCGACCTCCTCCCGATTTTCCAAATCCACCACCTGGATTTGAACCATTGCCATCAACCCAACCTTTGTTTGTTAGCATTAACAATAACACACCTCTCCTCCACAACAATGCTCCACCACTTAAAAACCTTCACCATCCGCCACCAAATCTTGGAAATCAAGATTTTCCCAATCCTCCAAACATTTAGGATTTTGTTCATCCAAATGACATGCCTCACCTCCACAACATGTTTTGTCAATGTTGTAACACCACAAGGCATGAAATCCAAATGCTCCGAAACCGTATCAACTACATGTTCTCATACATACGACACCACATCGGCTTTCTATCACACCCACCTTACTTTCCGCATTAGCTGCATAACCATCTCACCTCACCCCTCGGATTATATGGGAAAATGTTTTCTATCCCAAGATTTAGGATTTTTAATTGTTTTCTTTAAATTTCTAGTTTAAGCTTATCATGTAATGGTTTTTAATGCCAAGTTTTATGTTTAATTCCCTTATAATGGATTAAGCATTATTTTCTTTTGTTGTGTTGATGATGGATGTTCATAATGTATATGTGCGCATTTGTAATTGTCATATATGTTTGCTTGCCTGCTAACTTTGTTTTGTACCAACGCATCCATAGCTCGATTACTTGGTGCCCCAAGCAAGGGGGAGCATACACCAAGGGGGGAACACTTGCAATTTTATCTTTTTTTTACTCTGCATTCGTAACCATGTGACTTAGCATTCGTCAAATACAAGACTTGCAAGAACCGCCTCTACAACACTTTTTGCTTCGATAAAAAAGCGGAGAAGATATGTAAACTCATCTACTAAATACTTATTTAGTAACTTTTAAATAAGCATAAGTTTATATTTTGTCATCATCAAAAAAGGGGAGATTGTTGATACAAATATTCGCGCAAAAAAGATTGTAGGTTCCCGATGTACACTTTCACTTCATAACCCGAACCACGAATCAAAGCAAGAAACTAGAAAAGAGAAGAAAAGAGATTGTTTAGAGAGAGAGAGAGAAAAAAGAGAAAGATATATTTGAAAAATAAAAACTAGATATTTTCTAAAAGAAAATATGTAGGTTCCCGATGTACACTTTCACTTCATAACCCGAACCACGAATCAAAGCAAGAAACTAGAAAAGAGAAGAAAAGAGATTGTTTTTAGAGAGAGAGAGAGAGAAAAGAGAAAGATATATTTGAAAAATAAAAACTAGATATTTTCTAAAAGAAAATATCTATATATATGAGATATTTTCTGAAAAGAAAATATCTAAATATATATATATCCCTACGACGCGTGGGATATTTAACTAGGACCCGGGCTCGGGTTTTGCTTGGGATTAAACCCGAAACATATACAATATTAGATTAACTATCGAGCCCGATTCCCGATAATATTCTATTACAACGTTAACATAAACAATCATGAACAGTAAAAACTACTGTTCATCAGTGGACTAAAAAAAATTAAAATGTAATATTTTGATATATCTTTTAATACGAAACCATGGACATAAAGAACGTGCAAAACGGAGTTAAAACGAGAAAGATACGCACTATTTTATACTTGTGCACTATTTCCTGACATGAATAGTGTTGGTTCGTTTTTAATAAAAAAATTTGTGTGAAACATTTTAGAATCACTTAAATAATATTTATACATGTTTTAAAATTTATAAATATTATTTTACAAAGGCGATTGAACTATTTATACGATTATACGAGTGCAAATACATTGTTATTATTTATCAAATGTGATTTAAATGTTATTCCACAAATACAATTAGATGGTGATGTAGCTATATAGAATTATATATGGTATTAGTTATTCAAAGTACTTAGTACTCATACGACCTAAAATTAATTAGGTTGCATTCAGGCGTTTACGTGACGCATTTTCCTTCTGTGATTTACTTTGTTGATTCATTCACTCAATGTGAGTTTATAGCCCCACGTTTTACTTATTTTACATATACTTTACAACTTTTGGGGTGAGAACATGCTTGTTACTAAATTCATTTACATGATTGGTTTGAATTCATTACATGTGCATTTACAATTCGTTTTACAAACTGGTCTACATACTCAATTACTTATTTTGGGACGAAATACATTGCTTGTTTCACTCTGTTTTATTACTTTACTTTTACCCAAATGTATACGGTATTAGACTTAAGCCGGGTTGTTGAACTGTTTATACTACGACTGTTAGTAGGGATGCGAGTCGTTATATAATGATACTTTTGGGGGTGTGACTCAATCCCCGTTTCGGAGTGACTTAGTATCACTGGACAAACGAACGTTATACCATGTCGGAGTACGGAACTATACATACATGAGCGTGAACTTTTACCGTGCCTTGAATAAAGTGGCATACACCCAAGTCTGAGCCGTAGTTTCATGAACTTAGAGTAATCGTAATCATTGTTTTATACATACATAAATATTTACGTTGCCTTGAATAAAAGTGGTACAATAATACCTATTTGAACATGGGGGTTCCAACTATACTTAACTTTTTGTGACTATTGTATGGGATACAATAATCATACACATCTTTGATTTCCAACATTCATGCATACATTTTGGTGAACATTTAAGGATTGAAACGGTCATACATACTTTATAAAACTTTGGTTCAACATTTATACTTAAAACATACCTATGAAACTCACCAAACTTTATGTTGACAAATTTTCAAGCAATAGTTTTTCTCAGGAGTGAATTAAGGATGCTTGCTTATGTGATGTGCAATTGGAGTTCTAAATAGCTCAAGATTTCTTTTAAACGAAAGTTAGAGGTCGTTCTCTCATGACTTGAGCAATGGTATTATGAAGTAACGCTCCCGGAAACATATTCCGATGTGACCCTATTTTGGGGGTGTTACATTTCTCATATATAACCTTACAGTTCATCATAATGATTAGTTCATCCAAAAAACAAATTCACAAACTTCAAAAGAAAAACACGCAAGGAATGGTTGTCAGTATCCAACTATGTCAATCTCACATCTCTCAAGCGCGGAAGGAAACAACCAAAATGAGAGATCTCATTCACTACCTCTAGGAAATGAAATCCTCTCACCGACCACAAAAGCTCCATCAAAAATCCATCTTACTAGCAAGAGTACACATTACACCTCATCATCATCACCAAGTGAGTCTCTGATACCAACTCACTGTGCACCCCACCTTTAACTTCATTTTGTCAATTTGATAAAACATAGAACCTCAAGAACTTCCTCCTCTACAAAATGTCACTACAATAACCCGTATTGCAATTGATGGACATCAAATAACGTCTCATTTATACCATCATTTATCCTGATAAAGTACCACTTATGTATAATTATTGCAAGAATTTGTACTTAATTCTTAAAAGTGTTATTTGCAGTAATTGAGGAGTAATTTGTGAAGACATGCTAAAAGGCGCATATTTTGGAGCTAAAACGAAGACATTTAAAGATTACTCATTTCTTACCAATACGCCGTATCCAGGAAAAGAGATACGGCGTATCAGCGCCAAGTCTTCACAAGAAAACGCGTATTAACAATTCATAATACGGCGTATCCACCTTTTACCATACGCCGTATCCATGAAGATAACTATTCAGAGATACGAAGATATTATTATTTTGGAAATGTATATTATACTGATCATAAACTTTGCGCGCACTCCAAGGGATACACCCATTACCCTGTTATTGGCCTAGCCTATATACGGCATATCCAGCCTTTTTCAGAGAGAGACTATAAATAAAAGACTCAAAAACGAGTTTTCAGTGTGCAAAATCATATTCTTCATACCATATACACTTAAATACGAATTTTCTGAAGTGAGACAGAGCAACTATAGTCAAGCAGCGATTATGATTTCATGAGACACATGTAATACTTTTTACTCTTTGTAATCATTTAATTTTTGGTATCGTTCGGTAAAATGTTTAGTTTACCTTGGTTATTTGATCACGCTTGTATAATTACAATAGTTATGAGCTAATACCCTCGGGTATTAGCCATCTTAATAAAGATTTAATGTTTGGTTTGTTTTAAAATAGATTTTCTTGATTTTATCGATGGAATGTTTAATTATGTTTATCACATGATACTTTGTTTTGTCTACGTGTTTAATATGCGACCTTATCATTCAATGGGTGTCTAGTTACGCCTAAACAAGTGAGCTGATTACTAGGATAGACGCTCCATTCGTGGTTTATATTACTGGGACGAATAGGATCACAAATAACACATTCTGTATTTGTGTTTAAAATTAGAGCGTAGTTGGACCGGCACGTGACTCCGTTAATGTATTCAAAACATGTATGTTCTTGATTGAGTGGATAAAGATTTGGAATAGTGGGGAACTTCAAGTATATAAAAGACAGTCTAACAGTACTGTGGGTAAAGTCCCATGGGCTAGGGTTTTTCATGATTCAACCAGTGATTTATCACTTGTAAGATTTTATCTTTAACTAAAAGGATGGATTATGCGGATGCGTTTATTGTGAATAGGTTTCAACGTGTCTTGGTTCTTTGGATGATGTCCCGACCTATGTCTTAAGATGATATGCCGCTTCGAGATAAGAAATCATTGCACTAAATAAACAAACCAACGTTTAATCGGATTTAATATGGCTAATACAGTTTTCTATCATTTGGCTTGTACCGCTCTTTTATCTTCTAATTGTTTTCTTGCATGTTTATTGTGTTTAGATCTGTTTATTGTCCAATTAAAACCTGTTTTGTTCAGTCTCTCAGGCTGAAAACCCCCCTTATCGTTAGAAGCATTTATACTAGCAAGGTTTTATCAAGTAATTCAGGATTTAACTTAATTAGAGTAATTTAAAATATGGCTAGAATATAAGGTTAACGACCATCGCTATTAGTGTTCAATCCCCCACCCCCCCCCCCCCCCCACCCCCCATACTTACACGAAACTCCACCCGATCGGGTACACTGCCTGTTAAAATGTTGTTTTAGGATAAGTCGGCTAAATATAAATTTAAAACTTTGGTAATCAATAAATTGACCCTACACGACAACACATCAGTCAACAATAGACAATTGGCTACGGGGCCCCTCTAATCCATCTCTACCACCACGTGTCTCACGACCACCTCCCGGATTTCCAAAATCCGACTCACCACGGATTTGAACCCAACTACCATCAAGCCACCAAACCTTTGTTGTTAATATTAACAACAATACACCTCACCTCTAATACAATGCACCTCCACTTGAAAGCATTCACCATCCACCATCCACCACCAAATCTTGGAAATCAAGATTTTCCCAATCCTCTAAACATCTTGGATTTTGTTCATCCCAAATGAATGCATACACCCCATCCACAATCCATTGTTGTGCCAATGTTGTAGCACTACAAGGCATGAAATCCAAATGCTTCGAAACCGTGTCAACTATATGTTCTCATACATTCGACACCACCTCGGCTCTTCATCAAACCCACCTTGTTTCCCGCATTTGCCGTATGGAAATCTCACCTCACCCTCTGATTACTAGGGAAATGACTTCTTTTATCCATGATTTAGAATTTTAATTGTTTATCTTTTCCTAGTTTAAAAGTTTCTTGTTTATTAATTGCCTAATTTTATGTTTTATTCCCCCCTTTATAATGGATTTAACATTATTATTTTTTTGTCTGTTGTTGATGATGGATGTTTTATTACTTAAATGTATAATGTGTGCATATTGGTTTGTCATATATATATTTGCTTGTTTACTCATTTTGTTTTGTAGCACGCATCCATAGCTCTATTCCTTGGTGCCCCAAGCAAGGGGGAGTATACACCAAGGGGGAACACTTGCAATATTGTCTCTATTTTTACTTTGCATTCGTAACCAAGTGACTTAGCATTCGTCAAAACAAGACATGCAAGGAAGGTATCCTAAACGTTTTTGCTCGAAAAAAGGGGGAGAAGAAATGTAAACTCATCCACTAAATACTTATTTAGTAAAATTCTGAATAAGAAATGAGTTTATATTTGTCATCCATCAAAAAGGGGGAAAAGATTGTTATATACAAATTTCGCGCAAACATATCTGATATTTATAATTCTAAGGATCTTCATGTTATGATAATAACAAATATAATGTCATTTACTACGTAAAAGTTTACTTAAACAAGTTATTTAGTCGAAAGTTTACTTGACGACGACAAATCCCTTAAGGTATGAATATGGCATTATAAAAAAATAGTTAATGCATCAAAAGAAAAATATTATCATTTGCATAAAACCTTTCCTTTCAAATAATTTAAGTTAACAATGGAGTAATTATATGCTAGTTATATTAATTTTGGTAGACAAAAAATAAGAAGATTAACCATAATTGGACACATCTTTCTAAATCTTTCCAATTTCCTAAATCTAGAAATCTTTCCTTATTGGTGATAAGAAATATTTTGTTCTAGAAGAATCTAATAAACAAGTTTTATTAAGTACAAAATAATATTTTGTATAGATTTGGGGTTAATCACAAAATGACAAATGCTGTCCCAGCTCCACCAACAGATCCACCAAATACATAGACGGATCCAGCCTATGGTGGATCTGTGAGTCGCACGGACCAGCTGTCTGGGATAGATTTGAATTTCAAATTGTTGCCTATAAATAACAACCTTAAGTCTTCATTTTAGACAACTCTTGACAAATATTTTTACACACATCTTTTATCTTTTATATTCTTTGATCATTATGCTTGTTACATAATCCATTACAAGTGATCAACTCATTCCACTCTTTAGTGAAGAACACTTACGTCAAGCTTCAAGTGCTAATAGTTTAGTTGTGTCATCACGATTGTGATAGTCATTCATCTTATGATTCCTGTGTTGTGTGTTGTGTGTTGTGTATATCATATGTATATGATAGGTTAGTATTTAGGCCATAAAATACATAGTGTGTTAGATTGGTTCTATCTCGAAGTAGAACTCGGTATTTAGCTTAGTACCAGAAAAAGTGTAAGCGACGTGTACGGTTTTCTCCGCCTAAAGGGAGCTTGTTGACATAGTGAAGATAACTCTCAAGTTGGGTACTTGGGAGTGGAGTAGGGCGAAGAGGAGCTTCGTAGCCGAACCACTATAAATCATTGTGTCATCGGTTTGATATTCCTTATCTTTACTTGCTTATATTTCGTAGAATGTTTATTTACTTATTGCATCGCTATCATATACACTTGTGTATATCTCTTGAATTCACATAAGTCAACTATCTAAGTTTTAATTTTAAAATGGTAAAAACTATTCAACCCTCCCTTCTAGTTTCCACAATTGGTATCAGGAGCCAATGTCACCCAAGATCTTTAACGTATATTGTACATTAAAGCTTGAATCGATCTATGGATTTGGATAAATATCTAGAAGGCCAATCTATGCAAAGACCACCTCTTTTTGAAAGTGATCATTTTATTTATTAGAAAAATAGATTCGAAACTTATGTGAAATTAGCTTAAAAATCATTAACAAGAATAAAATTTTGAAAACTAAAAGAGATCTTTTAGAAAAAGAAATTTTAGAATTAAACGAGAAAATTAAGAAACTTGAGAGAAGTAAAGAAATTGAAATTGCGTGTAAGTCATGTGTTGAACTTAAATTGGGAAACGCCAAACTTAAAGAAACTCAAGTTAAATTTGTTAAATTTGATAAAAGTGCTAATTCACTAAGAGAAGTTTTAAACAATCAAAAGTCACCTAGTTGCAAAATAGGTCTAGGATTTGATAGCGATAAAGCGTCAACAAGCATAGCATTTGTTTAGGAGGAACATACCCGTAACGACATTGACATCAGGGTTTTTCCCAGCATTTCCCACTGCAAAAGTTCCTGCTATTGCTCCACCATTTCCAGCTTGGTTTCCACGGTTTTTATTTTTCAACTTAGGCAATCCCTCTTGAAATGACCCTGAGCTCCACACTCAAAGCAAGTGACAACCCTTTGATTTGCCCCTGGAGCTTTCTGGTTGTTAGCGGTAGCAGCTAGACTCCTACAGGCCCGGGCCAGATGGCCAGTCCTCTTGCAGTTGGTGCACTTGGGAGCACACTACCCATCGTGATGGTAGTTGAATTTAGGGCACAAAGGTTTAGATCCTCCATACACTTTCTTCTCCCCAGGCCCAGCAGTGTAGGCCCTTGCCACATTTTGCCTTTTGAAAGGCTGCTGTTGATTCTGGTTGTTTCTTGAGTAGTCATCAAGCTTCCTTTTGTTTTTAGCTTGACGGTCAGCAAAGGTACGGATCTTCTGATCCAATAACTCAGTTGCAAACTCAATTACATCTTGCATTGTCTTGGGCTTAGACGCCATCACACTTCCCTAAATCATGTCGGGAAGTCCACCGATATACTTCTCGACCTCATCAGATTCTTCGAGAAACATTCTTGAACACATTAGTGCCAACTCTTGAAAACGTTGGTTATAGCTCAACACATCAGTACCTTTAACCTTTAGGTTCCACAGTTTAATTTCTAGCTTCTTGATCTCGCCTCTTGGGCAGTACTTATCGGTCTTCATCTTCTTCAATGTTTTCCATGACATGCCATATGCAACATCATTACCAACCGTCTTGACGTAGGAATTCCACCACGTTAGATCATTTCTAAGAAAATTGCAAGTAGCAAACTTGGTTTGGCACGTGACGGTGCAGTTGCTAATATGGAATACAAACTCTATCTTCTCAAACCACTAAGTTAAACTAACAACTCCTTTAGGAACCTTGAAATTAAGGGGTTGGCATTTCAAGAAGTTAATGTAAGTGCACTCATGAGCAGCTTACTCTGTCCTTCTGCCACTTCCAGACACATGGCTATCATCGCCATTTCTACTGCTTCTATATGCTTCATACTCAGCCAAAGCATCAGCAATTTCTTGTGCTATTAGTGCCTTAATGGCGGCATCGGTCATAGGTGTGGTGGTGGTTGTTGTGGTGGTTCTCTTTGGCGGTATTTTCTTCAAAATCACAAGAAAATATAATACACGTTAGATTTCATACAACCATAAACGCGACATGACATATGCACAATAAATAAAATGATATCACATCACACAGTGAAACATACAACCAAAGTGAGATCAACAATGACATAAATAAACCGACATCTATGTTGGGATCAAAAGGCTTCATGATGATCTTGGAGTTGATACTGCTAAGGTTAGAGTTACTGCTGCTAAGCATAACTTAGTACTGTTAGTGATATTAGTGAAGAATACGCTAAGTAGTTAGTACTGTCAGTTACTATTGCTAGTATATATTAATACTGCTAATGGAAGTTAAGACTGCTCAGAGACTTAGAAGAAATAATACTAAGTAGTTAATACTGCTAGTATAAAAGTTACTACTGTTAGTGTAACTTAGTACTGCTAGTGTATGTTAGTACTGCTTAAGTAAAGTTACAACTGTTAGCATAAAGTTAGTACTGTTAGTGTAACTTAGTACTGCTGATGAAGAATGAAGAAAATATTCTAAGTAGTTACTACTGCTTGTACACAGTTAGTGCTGCTAGAATAAAAGTTAATGCTGCTGCTTACAACTGCTGAAAGATTACAACTGCTAGAAGAGTTTCTACTGTCAGAAGGATAAAGACAAGAGGAAGGATAAAGATGAATATTGCTTATCAAGATTACTTACGGGATAAGTATGAGATATTTTTGTAAAAGATATGTATATCTTATTAAGTTAGAAGATTTGCAGTTATCTATTAGAATTATAGAAGATTTGTAGTTATCTTGTAAAGGTCTCCTTGGTGTATAAAAGGAGATCCTAGGTTATGGTTATACACATACACATTCATATGTTTTTGATATATAGCTTCAAGGTTGTAAACCCTAGTACTACACAGAGTACTCGTATTATTGATAATAATAATATTGGAGTTTTTCAGTGATATCATTGTTTATACAGTTTACTGTTTCATTAATATTCTTCTAAGTATTAAAGAGTAGATTCCGCATACTCTTTAGTATTCACAAAGTTTCTACCATAGTTGTTTTGGATTTATCCAAAGTAACTTAACCTTTACAAGCTAAGGAATCGATCTTAAGTTGGGATCAATAAGTGGTATCAGAGCTTGTGTTCTGAAACTTTGATCTAGAAGAAACTAACAAGAACTCTTTACTCATAAGGAAAAGATGGATCTTGAAACTGCACAAACGAATACTACTGCAAAGTTGCCAATTCTCAAACAGGGTGAGTATGATATGTGGAGGCTAAGGATTGAGCAATACTTTCAAGTTCAAGACTATGCTCTATGGGATGTCATAGAGAATGGAAACTCATTCAAACCAGCAGCTCAAACAACAACAAATGCTGATGGTACCTCAACTTTACTAATACCAGGTCCTGTAACTACTGAAGAAAATGCTCAAAAGAAGAATGATGTGAAGGCAAGAAGTATGTTACTGATGGCACTTCCTAATGAACATCTAATGACATTTAATCAGTACAAGGATGCTAAGACTTTGTTTGCTGCAATACAAACAAGATTTGGTGGTAATGAAGCCACAAAGAAGACTCAGAAGACTCTTCTGAAGCAAATGTATAGAACTTTAGTGCTCCAAGCACAGAGTCTCTTGACTCTATTTTTAACAGGCTTCAGAAGATTGTAAGTCAGCTGGCTATCTTGGGTGAAAATATTTCACAAGAAGATCTCAATTTGAAATTTTTGAGAAGTCTGCCTTCTGAGTGGAATACTCATGTTGTGGTCTGGAGGAATAAACCTGATCTAGACACAATGAGCTTTGATGATCTCTACAACAATTTCAAGATTGTTGAACAAGAGGTTAAAGGAACTGCAAGCTCAAGCTCAAGCTCAAGTTCTCAGAATATGGCTTTTGTGTCATCCCCTAGCAGTACTAATGAAGTTAATACTGCTTATGGAGTTAGTACTGCTAACACTCAAGTTAGCCCTGCTAGCACTCAAGTTAGCACTGCTAGTACTCAAGTTAGTACTGCTAACTTAAGTGATGACACTATTTATGTATTTTTGGCCAGTCAACCAAACGGATCTCAACTTGTATATGAGGACCGTGAATAAATCCATGAAGATGACATAGAAGAGATGGATTGAAGTAGGCAGTTGCATTGCTGAGCTGAGGACAAGAGTTTTTCAAAAAAAACCAATAGAAAGGTCATATAATGGGAGTGACACAGCTGGATATGACAAAATCCAGGTGGAGTTGTTTAAACGCCACAAGGTGGGACACTTTGCAAGGAATGCAAAGGACTAAGAACCAAGAAAGCAGAAAAACAGGAATCAAGAAGGATCTAGAAGGACTGTAAAAGCATGGTGATATTGATGAGCTGGTTTGACTAGGTCTTATGACAGATGATGAAGTCCTAAAAAATCATGTCTCTTAGGCTTTTAGACTCTGGGGGACATAATGACAAAACCTTGTTCATAAATCTTGTCTAAAAGCTTTGAAATCTTAAAATCAACTTGATGATTTTAAGAATAGAGTTAAACAAAATCTGTGTTCAATTTAGCTTACTTATTATATAAGTGGTTAAACTTATGTTAGAGAGCAACTTGTCATTTTCAAAATAATGAGGTTATTTTTGTAAAGCAACTGGGTTGTTCTTAAAAGAGATATCTCATATAAAGACTCAGAAATTAGCATGCTTAAATATGAGTTAGAAAAGCTTAAGCAAGAAAAAGAAAGCAATCAACTTAAAATTGAAAATTTTGATAATGCTTCTTAGAGTCTAAACAAATTAATAGGGAGTTAGATACTTGACAAAAGTAGAAAGGGTGTGGGGTTTGTAAGCTATAATGTTGTTCCACCTCCCCCTACAGGGTTATTTTCACCCCCAAAGTTTGATTTCTCTAACTCTGGTCTAGAGAAGTTCTAAAAGCCTGAGTTTGAAGGCTATGGACTTAAGACTAGTAAGAGTGTTAGTGATGATCTTTCTAATGAGGTAGGAATCTCCTGATGCAATTGGTAAGGAGTTGGTGTCAGATGATAAGTTTGAGAAAGAATACATATTTTTCTCTGTTGTTAGATAGAATTTGTTAGACCTAAACTATAAGAAAAAACCAGTGGAAACCAGTTGTATGCTGAAATATTACATGTCACAAAGTCCTAGGGGAATCAAGAAAACTGTATAACATAAGTCCAACAGTAGGAAGTGACTTTGTGATGTACAATAAAGCCTGTTTTATTTGTGGAAGTTTTAACCATGTACATGCTAACTGCAATTACTATCAATGGGAAAGGGTGGTATCTGGGAATAATTATACAAGGGTGAATTACAATTATTTTGCTAAAAAGGCTCACCCTAATGCTCACAAGAGCATGGTTCCAAGAGCAGTTTTAATGAAAACTGGTCTAAGATCACTTAATACTGCTAGGCCTGTTAATACTGCTCATTCCAAAACTATAGTTTATAATGTTATACCAATGTCACATTTTTCTAAATTAGCACAATCAACTGTAAAGTGGCCCTATCAAATAAGAACAGCATTAACTAACAAAAATTTTAGCCAAAAAGTTAATACTGCTAAGGGAAAATTTTATATTGCTAGGCCAAAAGTAGTTAACATTGCTAGGCCAAATTCAACAATAGTTAATGCTATGAGGGAAAATCAGGTTAATGTTGTTAAGGCCTTAGCATGTTAGGTTTGGAGACCTACCAAACTTAATAGTACATCAATTACTTTGAAGAGACATAATTATGTTAATGCACGAGACAGATCCAAGTCAGTGATGGCTTGGGTCCCTAAAGGAAACTAATTTTCTTATTTTTATGTGCAGGGTCATCCACAAAAGAAAGATCAAGGCTATATTGATAGTGGATGTTGGGTCTTAAAAGACTTCATGGATTCTTAGAAGTTACTGTTGGTCAGGTACATAATAGGAAAAATTATGGCTAGTGGTTAAGTACTGGTAGTATAATGTTACCATGCTTAGTTACTATGTTATTAGTTTAATTTAGTACTGATAGCATAAAGGTTACTGCTTTAGTTAAAGTTAAGACTGCTTATGTGTTGAAGAATAAAATATAAGCTAAGTAGTTAGTGCTGTTAGTTGTTAAAAAGGTTAAGATTGCTTGTACAGTTACTACTATTAGTGTATATTAGTATTGCTAGTACTAATATTACTACTGCTTATGTTTATAAATAGTGTGCTGGTGAAAGGTTACGACTTTTGAAGGACTTTCTACTGTCAAGAGGATAAAGACAAATTAAAGAGATAAAGATTGTTTAGAAAACAAGAATGCGTGTGAAGATAAGTGTTGAGATATTTATGTACAAGATATAAATAATGTATTTATTTAGAAGATTACGTTTATGATTAGAAAAGATTAAGATATCTTAGGAATATATTGTAAGCCGACTAGGACTCCTTAGTCTATAAAAGGAGGCTCTAGGGCATTAGTTGAGACATCAAATCAATCACAAAAACACACAGTCGTATCATTATCAGTTTTCATAGTTGTCAAAGTCGATTGAGAAAAGCTTCAAGGTTGTAAACCCTAGTACTAAGATAGAGTACTCGTATTATTATCATTAATAATATTGAAGCGTTTTGTTACATCTTGTGTTCATTCATTCATACTTACTGTTTCATTGATAATACTTCTAGAGTATTAAGGGGTAGATTACGCATACACTTTAATATACATACAAAGTTTCTACAACAAGTTATTTTGGATTTATCCAAGGTAATTTAACCTTAGACAACCTAAGGAATAGATCTAGGTTTGGGATCAACAAGTGGTATCAGATATTTGCTTTAAGAAACTTTGATTTAAAAGACATGGAGCTTGAATCTACAAATAGTGGTCCTACTGCAAAGCTTCCCATACTCAAATTGGGTGAGTATGAGATATGGGTTATTAGGATTAAGCAGTACTTCCAGATCCAAGACTATGCACTCTGGGAAGTGATAGAAAATGGTGATTCATGGGTTTCAGTACCTCATACATCACAGGAGAATGGCATAACAGTTACAAAGATGTCTACACCTGCCACTGTAGAAGAAAAGACAAATAAAAAGAATGATGTTAAAGCTAGGGGTTTGTTACTCATGGCACTTCCAAATGAACATCAACTAACATTCAGTCAGTATCCAGATGCTAAATCTATGTTTGCTGCCATTGAAACAAGATTTGGAGGTAATGCAGCTACCAAGAAAACTCAAAAAACTCTCTTGAAGCAACAATATGAGAATTTCAGTGCAACAAGTGTAGAGTCTCTTGACTCTATTTTCAATAGGCTTCAGAAGATAGTCAGTAGGCTTGCTATCTTGGGTGTGATCATTGCCCAAGAAGACTTAAACTTAAAATTTTTAAGCAGCTTACCACCTGAGTGGAACACTCATGTAGTTGTTTGGATGAACAAGCCTGAGGTTGAGACTATGAGTATAGATGATTTGTACAACAATTTCAAAATTGTTGAACAAAAGGTAAAGAAAACTGTTGGTACATCTAGTGGTGGTCAAAACTTGGCCTTCATGACTGCACCAAGCTCTAGCAGTACCAATGATGCAAACACTGCTTGTCCACAAGTTAGTGCTGCTAGCCCTAGTGTTAATGCTGCCAGTCCACAAGTTTGTACTGCAAGTGTCAGTGATAATACTGTGTATGCTTTCATGGTTGAAAATCCCAATGGTTCTAATGTCCTACACCAGGACTTAGAGCAAATTCATGAAGATGATTTGGAAGCAATGGACCTAAAGTGGCAGCTCTCTTTGCTAAGTGTGAGAGCAAAGAAGTACTATCAGAGGACAGGCAAGAAGATTTTCATTAATGCTAATGATATTGCTGGATATGATAAATCTAAGGTGGAGTGTTACAACTGTCATAAGTTGGGACACTTTGCCAGGGAGTGCAGAGCACCAAGAAGCAAGGAAGGTCAGTTCAGAAATCAAGACAACACCAGGAAGCAAGGAAACAATGAAGACACATCTTCAAAGGCAATGTTGGCTATAGATGGTGTAGGTTTTGATTGGAGTGACATGGCAGAAGAACAAGTTCAGACAAACATGGCTCTAATGGCATTTTCAGACTCAGAGGTATACACTGATAAAACTTGCTCTAAAACTTGTCTGAAAAACTATGAAACTCTTAAGAAACAGTGTGATGATTTGCTTGTTAAGCTTAATGAATCTGAATTTAAAGCAGCTACTTATAAAAGAGGTTTAGCAACTCTAGAAGATCAAATTATCACATATAAAAAGAATGAGGTTCTTTTTAGTGAAGAAGTTGCAGTTCTTAAAAGAGAAGTAGCTTGTAAAGACTATGAAATAAATGTGCTTAAAAGTGAGCTTGAAAAAGTTAAGCAAGAAAAAGATGGCATTGATTTTAAAATTGAGAAATTTGATAAGGCCTCAAAAGACTTAGATCAGTTGTTAGGAAGTCAGATAACTGACAAAAGTAAAAAGGGTTTGGGGTATAGTGCAGTTCCTCCACCTCATCCTTTAATTTATAATAGACCTAACAAGCTTGATCTGTCTTATTCTGGTCTTGATGAATTCAAAGAGCCTGAATTCAAAGGTTATGGTCCTGAGAATAGTAAGCAAGAGTCTAATGTTGTTTGTGATAAAGGAATCAGATAATTCTAAGGAGAATTCTGATAAGTCTTTGGTAAAAGAACAAGAATTGCAGGTAAAAAGTAGCTTTGTTGAAGGTTGTGGGTCTAACACTAGTAAGAATGTTAGTGAAGTAGAACCTAAGAAAGTTAGGAAGAATAATGATGCTCCAATTATTAAGGATTAGGTGTCAGATGATGAGGAACAAGATGACTCTATGACTAAGCCTGAAAAGAAAATTGTTATTCCTACTGCTGCTAAAACAGAAAAACCGGTTAAAAGGTCAGTTAGGTATGCAGAGATGTATAGATCACAAAGGCCTAAAGGGAATCAGAGAAATTAGAATGGTCAGAAGTCCAATTAAAACAAGGCTTGTTTTAATTGTGGGAGCTTTAAACATGTGCAGAAAAATTGTACTTACCATCAAAAGAAAAAAGTGGTAAGT
>BQNB010091123.1:0-26958 GCA_026074375.1 Tanacetum coccineum
TTTTTAAGGCGTGACTCAAGGCGGCAAAAAATATTTATAAATTGATCAATATTAGTTAGCTACTAGGCTTAAAAGTGAGTTATGGAGTTACTAAGCCCGATCTCATACAACCCAAATCATAAGTACTTGTAAATAAGCTCAAATCCATGAAAACTTTTAAAAGCTTCAAAAAGGCGCGCTATAGCGCGCTTTATCACGCTTTATCGCGCGCTACGCCTAGAGACGACGCTTTGGCCTGTTTCGTAACATGGAGGCCACACCTCGCGCTATGGCGCCGCTATAGCGCGCTTTTTAAAACCCTGGACACTATTTAACATCTTTCGTTCAATATATATGTGTTTTGTCTAAAAATAAAGATTTTCACTCGCGTATTGCCGTGAAGCATTAGTATACAAAAAAGTGAAAATAATTGTTATTGGACTATCGAATTGCTTATTCATGTGAGTAAGTTACATATAAAGTTACACAAAAGAAGAAGAAACCATCTCAATGGTTTTGGCTAAGAGCATAAACAAATAGTTTCGTCGAAAACAAATACACATTACTTAGATAGCAATGAAACGTTGATTAGACCACTTGATATGTCATTCATATCCACAATTTATACCAATTGCCAATATGACGGAGACAGCAAACCGCCCCACCCCAGATTTACCAGAAAAAAGATCCTTATTTCCTCGCGCGATTTTACTCTACCCGTAAATTGACATCTACATGAGCCTAGCTAGAGCAACTTGGTGACCTTCCATTTT
This sequence comes from Tanacetum coccineum, assembly GCA_026074375.1. Lineage (NCBI taxonomy): Eukaryota > Viridiplantae > Streptophyta > Magnoliopsida > Asterales > Asteraceae > Tanacetum > Tanacetum coccineum. The sequence continues at coordinate 753 of BQNB010091123.1, forward strand.
AGGACGCCTATTCGCAAACAACTCATTTGTATCTAGAACAACAATGACACTTTAAACAAAAATAAGCTGCTCGAGAACACAAGAGAGCTAAAAAGCAACCCCACCAAGCCCGTGTGTATCAAAGGAGCTTGCACATGTGTCTTATCCATGGGTAAAGATAAATGCATGAGAAGATATGGAACTCTTATGCTATGTGTTAGCCTTAATTATATTAAGTCAAACAAGAATGTTATCGGTCTTAGAAAGTCAAACTAGGTCTTGTATTGTAATAGGCTAGTCGGGTTCAACGGGCTTGGATTGTAATCTAATATTGTCTGTGTTTCGGGCTCAAAGCCCAAGTTAAACCAAGCCCGGCCCATTTAGAAAGCCCAAATGCTAGGCTAGTATAAATATCCCTTCACCACACTTGGTGAAGGGTGTTGGTTACATTTCACATACTTGTAACTTCCCATTTTTCTCTCTAATCTAATATTCTCTTTGTTTCTCTCTCTACTTTCTCTCTCTAAGATTTCTTACTTTCTAGCATCTTGGTATAGATTAGTGTTGTGTAATGGATTAAATACATGGGATAACAAATACTTTGGTCAACGAAAAAGAATCAACTGATTTTACCTTAATACGTCGTATCAAGCAAGAAGATACGGCGTATCCGTGCCTGCACTCACTGTAACACCCCCAAAATGGGTCGCAGCGGAATATAATGTTTCGGGGGCATTACTTCATAGGTCAATAGCATAAGGTATGAGAACGACCATTATAAGGGTCGTTTAAAATCTGATACATTGGATTTCATAAATGGTTCGTTACAAAAAGCTCATGGGCTTAACTTGATTATCTTGGAAAAGTAAAGATTTCACAACATAACAATGTTCCAAAATGTAATGCATGCAAATCTTTATGATAATGTGACTCCAAATGACGACCAGCCAATGTATCCGTGACTTGTACCTTATTGACCTGAAAAAACATGTTTAAATTGTCAACAATAATGTTGGTGAATTTATAGGTTTATGAATTTAATGAAACGGATAGCAAGATTTTCCTGTAATAGAGTAACAAATACAATATCACAAAAATGTATGTTAGCAACATAATTTCACAGTCTAACAAGTGAAGCTCGGTCTTGATGAAAATTGGCGTTTCATAGCTCGTTAGTTAGTTAATTAATTGTAATGTTTTAATGATGTAAACGGGCCAAGATGCAAAAAGCCCAGATAAAACCGGTAAACTAGCAAGTGCTACTTGCCCGAACGGGGATGTTAATTCCAAATAGATCTATTCATAACATTCGCGCTCACATAATGCAATTAACAATTACATCTATGCATATTACAGTTCATGATAATGGGATAGTGGTTATAGCTACTTAGCAAACTCGTATAATATTTAATTTAAAAATGTACTTGCAATCCATGTTGAAAACAACATGATCTCATCCCCGAGGAGATTTGATAAATGATTGAAAAAAAGTATATAAGTAGGGACTATAAAAAGTCCTCACCTTCAGTAATGATAACGGAAATAGTATGTAGTGGCACCGAAAGATGAGGCAAAAGGTTTTATCCGCAAAGCCTATGGATAAATAAATATTATTACTAGGCGGGGAAAAATAATAATATGAATACTTGTAATCCTGTCCCTAGTGTGTACTTGAACTTTATTTAAAATAATGACGTTTGAAAATAGTTTCATGATTAAAATGATCAACTTTATTGGATCAACGCGGTCAAACCATAGTAGTAATTTACAATTCAGACATTCAGGAAAACTATGTGTATATACTTTAAAATATTAGCTTAGGTCAGTCCTTAGCTTGGTCTCTAAGTGCGCAATTTAATTAAACGACGTGTAGCAGTGTATAACTAATTAAAAAGAGCGAAAATATAATTAAGTTTTATGATTGATGACTCAGAGTTTTACTATTGATTTATGGACTTGATAATCAATTCTTATCCCTATTTACAAATGGCACATTAGACTTCTAATGACGGCTCTTAGTTCATTTTTATGTTGTCAAAGTGTCGGCAAAAACCTTGAGTAACATTGTCTTGACTAGCTGCTTTATATAGTGGAAGGAATAGTTTTGTTTATGTTACTCAACTTTAAGACCTCCTAACTTCTTTGTTACTCAACCAATTTCGACGATTCAAGTTGTAAAATAATCTTTGACAGGCCTACTATCATAAGCTACTAGTTTCTGAATTTATAATTAAGTCTTAATGGGTCAAAAATGTTTCCTAAGGTGACGTGTTTGCATGCGGGTGAAGGCAAGCCTAATTTAGTTCTAGTTGTTAGCTATTCTAGTGGGATTATGCCGATTTATTGGTCTAAGTTACCACCTTCTGTGCATGGGACCGAAATTCTTGCTTGGCTGAGGACTAGTTCACTAGTTCATGTTTTCCATGATTGTTTTATTGATCCTAAAGTTTAGCTAGTAGTAGTAGGGTAGGATAGTCACGTCCCCATGCTCCTAAGTTTTACTTTATGCATCCTAGAATCTAGAAAGTTGATACAATTGTTTACTATAGATATGTACTTTGCTTTGAAAATAAACAAGAAGAGAGGAAAGAAAATTATTCTAGTTTGTTAGTTCGAGACATATCAGATGCACAACTACATCCTTTTTGTTAGTTAAGAGTTCATCAAGGCTTATTAAACCTAGCAGTTATCGTGTTTCAGGATCAGGTTGTTCGAAACAGTCGAGGCAAGAGGATGACGTGTTTTTTTTAATTGTAACTAGGCCAAACCTTAATCAAGTATTACTTTTGTTTTCAAAAAGCAGTTATAACAACTAAGTTTATCATTCTCATAGTAAGTTTTATGGGTTTTCATTGTGTTCGACCCATATCAGAAGGCAATAAAACGAACTTTGTTTTTAACCAATTTCAAGCACACTAGGAACGAACATAGGCAATATAAAAATGGAGGATAAAGGCGTGACTTGCAGAAACGTGACAAGACGAGTAGGTCCAAAGTTATCAACGGAAAAACCTCTAGTTTGGTTTTTAAGGACGAACTCGTTACCCAACACTATACCAAACGCCCACCACTTTTTGATTCCACTCGCACTTGTTTTTTTTTTTTTTTTACAAACAACCCGTGAATCCTCTATTTGCTGAAACTTGTTCGACCAGAAAAACCCAAAGGTGATGAATGGGTTTAGGGTTTTCTTGAGATAATGAAAAGGGTAAGCTTTGTTGTGTTGTTATGTCGAAGCCGGAAGGATGAGAAAATCATGTGAGGATAGTATGATTGTAAATCTGGTAGAGTAATATGTTCTTGCGTTTTTCTCTGAGTTTAGGCTGGGTTTATACATGAAAAGTTTGCATGCACAGTGGTTCATTCCTAGATCACATTCTTGTGTTAACACAATTATGGTAAAGACTTTCTTGGGTTAAACATGGTCAATGCACAGTGTCTTAAAGCGTGTTACTGTGACATTCCTTGGAGGCAAAACCGAGAATTTTGGGAGTTGCTAGATGTACGAGTTGGATATGGGTTATATAGGAAAAAGGTGATGGTTTTTATAAGGAGGGGGGGTAACAAGGGTTTTTCATTAGTGGTGATGACCCTTTTTGTGAATTTCGACTTTAAACAAAGAGGAAAGAAAAACGTGTATGGACATGCTATAAATGTGTAGGGCCAGTCGATGTATACTAATTTTTGTAGAAGTGTACATGATTACTTTCATTTTTAAGACTTGTCTATCTTTGCCTTATACAAGTTAACATATTGGTGGAGTTTGGTTCATTTATCTTTAGTTTTGATTAAATGGACATTATTGCATTTTCCTTCTTGTCGCGCACATGACTACATCAACAAGTTGTGAAGTGTTTATGAAAAGGTCTTAGTGAGTGTAGACTAGATAAATATAATTTGGTAAATTACTATCACGCCTTTTGAATGCTTGGCTAAATTCATGAACGTATGGGTTCTTACAAGTTTGAGGTAATTAAAGACACACGCGAATTGCCTTAGTAACTTGTAAAAGAAAAAAAATATTATAGTTATGAGGTTATCGGGAGTGGAATGTGACTGAAAAATGCGGGGTTGTTTATAGTCTCCCTGGTTAATGAGCCTTGTCCTCAAGGCTTAAGACGCGGCGTGTTGACGAACTGGTGCGGGTCTTAGTGAAAAGGTGCGGATACTTCTGTGAATTCAGCCTCTCGTTACCAAGAGTAAACTCGGGACCTCGTTTAGAGTTCCATTTAACCTTTATGAGGGGAATGCGACTCCTCTTCAATTGCTTGATTTCGCGATCCATGACTTCCACTGGTTCCTCCACAAAGTGGAGCTATGTTTAAAAAATTTTTCAAACACTGTAGTTCTTCCAATGGATATTACAACGGTTTCAATTAGGACTAGGACACTTCTTCAGGTTTTGACACGTGGAACATGTTATGAACTCGGCTTAACTGTTGTGGTAGTTCAAGCTTATAGGCAACAGTTCTGTCTCTCTCGATTATCTTGAAAGGACTGACATACCTAGGGTTTAACTTCCATCGCTTGCCAAAACGTACAACTCCTTTCCAAGGCAAAACTTTTAACATGACCTTGTCACCAACTTGAAATACCATTGGCTTTTCGTTATTTGTTTGAATTGCTTTTGTCGGGTTCCCGAGCGGGCTGGATTTCTGCTTTTCGATTTAGACAATTTTTCTCGGTCGGTTTCTGAATTATTGCCAGGACTGTAGTTTGAGCCTCTCCAACTTCTGCCCAACACACGGGTGATCGGCACTTTCGCCCATATAGTGCCTCAAAGGGTGCAGCCTTTATGCTGGTATGATAATTGTTGTTGTATGAGAACTCTACTAACGGCAAATGTCTATCCCAATTCTTTCCAAAATCTAACACGCAAGCGCGTAACATATCTTCCAAGGTTTGGATAGTCCTTTCACTTTGACGTCAGTTTCGGGATGATAGGTCGTACTCATGTCCAATCGAGTTCCCATGCCTTAATGAAGTGCTTGCAATAATAGTGAAGTAAATCTACCTATCACGATCGGAGGATAATAGATACAGGTACACCTGCGGGTGACTACTTTCTTAAAGTAGAGCTTCATCAACTTCTCCATGGTCCACTTTTTCCCTCATTGGTGGCAGGGAGCCAGATTTCGTAAGACGATCAACGATCACCCAAATGGTATTATAACCGTTTGTGTCTCTTAGGGAGTTTAGTGACGAATTCTAGTGATTTTCTCCCACTTCAATTCTGGAATTTTGGTCTAATTAAAACTAGATAAGCCAGAAGGTTTGATGTCTGCCTTGACTTTGGCAAGTAAGACACTTGCTAACATAAGTGGCAAATGTTGCCTTCTGTTAGCACCAATACAACTGCTTTAAATCTGGTCACATCTTGTTTAAACCTGGCTAATGATAGAATATTTTGACACTTATGAGACTCGTGCATGACTAGATCCTTAAGTTGCCATAACATGGTAACCACTCCGGTAGTTGTTTAAACATAAGGTTCCGTCCGCACGGGGTTTTAGTCTTTCCTTTGTGAGGTCCTGTCTGAGCATACCTCCAACATCTTCAGCAGTGAGGTTTTCAGGTTTTAATGCTTCAGTTTGAGCTTCTAGGATTTGTTTAGGAAGATTCAAACCAATAGTCATGACTAAGGCTCGAACCCTCAAAGGTTTAGACCATTCTTTCCTGCTCAAGGCATCAGCAACAACGTTTGCCTTTCCCGGGTGATAACGAATGTCACAATCGTAATCATAAGTAATCCAAACCAACGCCGTTTTGTTCTCATGTTTTCAACTCTTTTTGATCCAAGATGGTGTTGTAAATTCTTGTGGTCGGTAATTACAGGTGCACCGTTTCTGTATGAGTAAATGTCTCCATATCTTAAGAGCGAACACCACAAGCTCCCAAGTTCTAGATATGAGTTGTGTAGTTTTTCCGTGGATCTTCAGTTGTCGGAGAAGCATAGGCTATAACTTTCTCGTTTTGCATAAGTACGACACCCAAACCCTTATGCGAAGCATCGCAATAAACGATGAAGTTTTCTGATCCTTTAGGCAAAGCTAGAATGGGTGCGCTACACAGTTTTTGTTTAATCAATTGAAATGCGGCTCACAGTTCTTCTACTATTCTCTCTTCCTCTGTTTTCCTGATTTCTAGGAGCTCTACATTCTCTTGCAAAGTGACCATTTTTATGAAAATTATAGCACTCCACTTTAGTCCTGTCAAATCCAACTCTTTGACCATTTACATCCAACTTCCTGTCTGTCCTCTGAATAAATCTCCTAGCTCTAATTGTCAGCATGGCCATTTCCCATTATAAATCTATTTCCTCAAGGTCATCAGAATCAATTTGTTCTAGATCCTCTTGTGCAAGTTGAGGAGAATTGGGCCGACTAGCTAGGAAAGCACAGATCATAGCATCACTAAGGTTATCTCCATATGTAGGATTACATTGAGTATGAGCAGCACTAACTCCATAAGCAGTGTTATCTGCTTCATTTGTGCTGCTATTGCTGTTAGTGCTGTTGGAGGACACAAAAGCCACATTTTGTGGATTTTAGCTTGTACTTGATGATCTTGCAAGTTCAGGTTCATATATCTTTAAGTTTTTGTATAAGTCATCCAAACGGATGGTCTCTGTTTTCTCTTTGTTCCTCCAAATCAAAGCACGAGTCTTCTATTAAGATGGAAGACTTCTTAATAGTTTTAAGTTCATGTCCTCTTGTGTAATGACTTCACCTTAGATCTCTAACTGACTATTAAGTTTTTGCAACCTATCAAAAGTTTGATCCATTATTTCTGAACTTGATCTTGCAAAGTTCTCATATTGTTGCTCGAGTAGAGTTCTCTGAACTTTCTTGGATTCTTTGTTTCCTCCATATCTCTTCTCAATGGCTTCCATGAGTAGTTTTGCATCTTTATATGAATGAAACTTCAGTTGATCCTTATTTGGGAGTACCATCAACAGAGTTCCTCTAGCTTTCATCTCATTCCTTCTGTCCTGCTTTTCTTCTGTAGTAGTAGGTTCATATTCCTGCTCAGTTTCTCCAACAGTTATCTTCAGCACTTTGTTACCATTCAAAATTACATCCTAGAGGGAGTAATTAGTCATGAGAAAGTATTATTCTATCCTTATTAACCAGAGATCATATTCTCCTAGGTTCAGGATAGGGAGTCTTGCAGTCAGAGTTGTAGAAGTAGTTCTTGCCTCCATTTTATCACAGAGAATTAGATCTAGTATGTGTTGTTTGTTTCTTCTTATTCAAAGCTTCACAACAAGCTCTGATACCACTTGTTGATCCCAATGAACAGATCTTAAACTCCTTAGCTTGATGTAAGGTTTAGTATCCTTAGATAAATCCAAATGCACTAAGACTAAAACTTTGAGTGTATGATATAAACTATATGGAATCTAGTTTATTTCACTAAGAAGAATAATAGTAATGTATGTATGACAAACAGAATTACAACCAAAACAATAAGCTCCAATATATTAATACGAACACTCTTTGATAGTGTTAGTGTTTACAACCTTGAAGCTATGACAATGACTCGTTTTTGTATATATTCTAATTCGATGCCTTAGGACCTCCTTTTATACACCAAGGAGTCCTACAAGGCTTACAATACTTTCCTAAGATATCATGATCTTTTCTAAAAGCAAACGTAATCTTTTAAACAAATACATTATACATATCTTCTTCACAAATAACTAATACTTATCTTCGTAAGTATTCTTGTTCTCTAAACAATTCTTATCTCTTTACTTGTCTTTATCCTTCTGACAGTAGTAACTCTTCTAGCAACTGTAATCCAACAGAATTAACTTTTGTATCAGCAGTTTTAAGAAACATAAGCAGTAGTAACTTTAGTACTAGCAGTACTAATATATACTAACAATAGTAACTGTGTACTAGCAGTCTTAACTTTACTACTAGCAGCACTAACTACTTAGAATATATTTCAAAAAGATCACTAACAGTACTAACATTAAACTGACAATATTAACTTTCCACTAACAGTCTTAACTACTTAGAGTATTTGCTTAACACTAGTAACATTCACCTGAGCAGTAGTAGCTTCAAGAAGCCTTTTAATCCCAACAGTTACTCTCCTGGACTTAATCTGGTACTTGAATTCTTCTTAAATAAGATCAGCAAAGTCAACATTGCTACTTGTGACCATTCCTCATAGGAATTGAAGCATAAAAAGTCTTAGACGATCATGAGTTGTAGCCTAACCTGTCAAACACTTGTTAATCATGGTCAATAATGTTCTCCAAGGTTGGTACATATCATTAACTCTAAGTGCAGAGATAGACATGATAGTCTTAGAACATCCAAGCTGATTAATGAATGAAACTAACTCTTTCTCAGGAGCAGGTAGAGTAAAAGGATGATCTGGGTCTTTGGGAGTGATACTTAAAGCATTACGAAGTAAGTCTGCATCACTTCAAAGACCTTATCACCCATTTTGAAGAAGAATGCTTTGGCAGCTGATGAGTTATAGTCTCCCCCGGAACATCTGAAGGATAAAACTGGCTTAGATATTTCTGCCAAACTAACAAGGGTTAAACTAAACAAACGCTCTGGAGATGCTGACTTGTCAAAGGACAAATCAGGTCCGAAGTCACCACTAGAATTCTGGAGATACTGGTATGTCGAAGGACATATCAGGTCTAAATTTATTAGCTTCGTCTTAACGCAGCGGCATCAACGAACAATTAAACAAAGGTACAGTCCTTGAAAGGACCACTGTCCTTGAAAGGACACGTAGCCGACAAGTTGTACCAAGAGAGAGCCCCACGGTTATGTCTTGTAGCGAATCCCAACTGGTATAAAGGGAGAGCTTATTTCCTCAGTACGAAACACACAACACCTTTGCGGACCATACTTTACATTCTCCGCAAAGGTTTGTCATGATTAAACCTTGTTAACTTGATATTTTGAATTTAATAACTCTGAACAGAACATGTTAAATTACTGAACACACATTGGTCAAATCACGGAGTCAAACTTGGCAAAGAAACAAAGGATCATCTAACAAAAACAAACAAGTCTTAAACTAGCCTCTAAGGCCAAAATGCTACGCATTAGATCAAACACAAGGATTTTAGAGTTTTAACACATACATGAGTCAGAAGGCATTCTAAGGCATTATAAACACACTAAAAGCATAAACAAATAGACCCTCAACTCCTTAATGTCTATCAATTGCAAAGTGTTAACTCTTTTAAAGGCATTATCAACTAAGGTGTTATGGCAAAACTAGTCCTTGTTGTTTTAAGCCTAAACTACTTAATTAATAATTGCAATTAAGTCCCTAAAGATTTAATAAATGACATCTTAAGCCCTTTAAGTTAATAAATTAACTCTCCTTTAAACCATAATCCGTCATTTATCGAAACTTTATCCGCTTAATCCTTGATTTTGAAACACCATTTAAAAGGATTATCTGTGAGCACTTTTTCTCCCCCTCAAACAATGACCCATTTTCTATTTAAAGAGTTGTAGTCATTGTTTAAGTGATAGAAATTATCTTTTTATATCTTTTTCTAATTCCTAAAAACACTGATTATTTTTAATAACAACTTTTTCACCAATAAAAATAAGATTTCTCTTATTTTGAAAAATAAATGCATTGACATGTACACTTATTTTATAGAAAGCCCAGGTTGTGTAGCAAAGTATACACAAACCTTTGCATGATCATAAAGTTGATCATGCCCGAGAAACTTAATTCCCGTTGTGAGGTCAAGTTATCTTTTTTTTTTGGCGATATACTTGCCTTTAAGATGAAGACCAGGTTGTAGTCTGAAATAACTGCAAGCCAATGACATGTCATGAAAAACATATTTTTTGTATTTTTTGATTTTATATTTTTGTATTTGATTTTATGGTTTTATATTTTTCTATTTTCTTTTGGTAAAAATTTTATAAAATTGAAAAATATTTTTGTGTTTTTCTGAATTTTTGTATATATATAGGATGCAAGAAGAGATTCCACCATTACTCTTCTACTTCTTCTGCCAGTCTTTTTAGAGTTTCAGGAGACATACTTTTCATTCCATGCTTTGGTAAAAATGTATGTCAGCTAATATTTTGTCCTAACGAAGTAGAGCTCAACCACGCCATTTTCCACTTGCTCTTTTATAAAATGATATCGGACGTTGATATGCTTGGATCTTGAATGTTGGACGTTGTTATAGCATAAAGCAATAGCACTTTTATTATCGCAATACAGAGGAATTTTGTTGAATCCAAGGCCATAGTTTGTCAGTTGTGATCTCATCCAAAGGATTTGAGCACAATATCCGGAGGGCTATATATTCAGCTTCAGTACTGGATATGACTGAGTTTTCTATTTCTTTGACGACCTACTGACTAATCTGTCACCCAAGAGTTGCATACTGCCAGATGTACTTCTTTTGGTATCTTGTCAACCGGCATGATCAATATCTACATAAGTTGTTAGTGTAATACAGGAATCCTTCGAATACCATAGACCCATATTAATGGTTCCTCGTAGGTATCGAAAGATTTATTTAACTGCATGTAAGTTCTTTTTGGTAGGCTTAGCATGATGTAACACCCCTAAAATGGGCCACAGCGGAATATGATGTTCCGGGGGTATTACTTCATAGATCAATAGCACAAGATATGAGAACGCCCATTATAAGGGTCGTTTAAAAACTGATACATTGGATTTCATAAATGGTTCATTACAAAAGCTCATGGGCTTAACTTGTTTGTCTTAGAAGAGTAAAGATTTCACAACATAACAATGTTCCAAAATGTAATGCATGCAAATCTTTATGACAATGACTTCAAATGACAACCAGCCAATGTATAGTGCTGGTACCTTATTAAACTGAGAAAACTGTTTAATTGTCACATTTGTTGGTGAATTTATAGGTTTATAAATTAAATGAAGCAGATAGCAAGATTTCCCTGTAATAGAGTAACAAATACAATTTAACAAAAATGTATTACAAATGCATAAGCTCGTGACACGAAGTCTAAACAATGTATGTATATCAATATCACACATAAACTTGACTTTGCCTAATGTAGATGTTTCAACCCGTAACACTTACATGATCCAAATGGTATACGTTCATCGTTCTGGGCCAACCGGTAAACTAATAAGCGCTACTTGCCCGAACGGGGATGTTAATCCCAAATAGATCTATTCATAACATTCGCGCTCACATAATGCAATTAACAATTACATCTATGCAATTAACAGTTCATGATATGGGCATAGTGGGTTATAGCTACTTAGGCAAACTCGTAATATTTGAATTTAAATGTACTTGCATCCATTTTGTAAAACAAACATGATCTCATCCCCGAGATTTGATAAATGATTGAAAAGTATAAAAGTGGGGACTATAAACTCACATTGAGTATTGATAATGTAGAAGCAAAGTAGTGACACGAAGAACGATGCAAAAGGCTTTAACCGCAACCTATGAATAAATAATATATATTCACTCAACGGAAAAATAATAATATAAATACTTGAATTTCTCGTCCTGTGTGTGCTTGAAATATATTTGAATTAACGATATTTAAAACAATTTCTTATCTTAAAAGTAGTCAACTTTATCGGGTCAACGCGGCTAAAATATAAGTATATAAATTACGACTTCGGACTTTTAAGAAACTGGGTTGCATATACTTTAATTCATGAGTTGAGGTCAGCCCTTGGTTTGGTCTCTAAGTATGAGAATTGATTAGTCGAAATGTTAACGTTTCACTTTTGAGGTTAAACTTACAATAATATAGTTTTCTTTTTAACATAAAGGTGTCGCCTATGTTTTCACTTAAAGTCCAGGTTCGTTGATGGATATATGGAAAAAGTAAAAAATATTTGTATCTCGTGTAGGTCGTCTTACAATAGCTCGTTAAGTGAACTTTGTCTAGAAATGTCGTTTTACGCGTTAAAAATGAGGCTAAACATGTATGGGTTGCTTGGCAGTTTTTATACTTAGAAAATAAATTGGTCATTTTAGCTCATGGTGTTTACATGGTCAGACTTTTGAAAGCAATTTGCCGATTCGTTACTTAACGTTAGGGCAAAGTAAAAACACTTTTGAAAACTAGGCCAGGTCTACTATGATTCACCTTTTATAAGTTTTGGGGGCAGAGGTCGATATCGTGGTAAAAAATGAAGCTAAAATAGGGGGTGTCGAGTTGTCTGTCAGCAGTATTAACTGCGTGACAGCAGTACTAACTTTGGATCCAAATTGCGAGCTCATTTCTCAACCATTTTTCGTGATTCAAGTTGCTAAATACAACATGCCATGTCGACTATGAAATGCCCCTACTTGTTCTCTCTACGCCTAAGTCTAAGTGGGTCAAAACAAGGCTTAAAGTAAGGGGTGTCGAACTGTCTATCAGTAGTATTAACTGCGTAACAGCAGTACTAACTTTGGGTCCTTATATCTTTTTATTTTCTAGATGAATTTTAGTAATTTCAGGGGCAAAATGATCACGTCCCGTCCTATTTTTGGAAGTAATTAAGTGGTTCCTATATGCTCCGTGTCTAAGGGTCGAATAGTGTACGCAAAGTCATGGTGTAAGCTGCGTTCTTTGTTTTTATAAATTTTGGATTTCATGAAATCTTTTTATTCGAGTCCTAACCCTAGCTACACATGACTGAATATATGAAAATATTACCCTTGCATATCCACAACCCAATTTATTATTCCATTAACAATGTATAGCAAGTCATTTGGTTCATGCGTGTACATTAGAAGGTGAACCACAAGAAAAGAGATTTTTGTTCTTAACAACTTTTAAGCACAACTAGAGGCGAAAATATGCAATTTAAAACAAATAAAATGAAAGTGTGAACTCACAGAACACACGAAAGAAGGTATGTACCAAGCTTAACCCAACGAAAACTCTAATTTTAACAACACAGGAAACCTTGTTTGTGTGGATCTTCTCGTGACTCCAAAACCAACAACCTCTTTTTTTTTTTTTCTATCCGTGCTTCTCTTATTTACGAACCATCAATTAAAATCTTAAGAATGACAATTTTTGGTCTTAGGGTTTAAGGAGTAATGGAAGGGGTGAAAATTCTATGTGTGTGTGTGTGGGTCGAATTTAGTGAGCTGAAGTAGAGAACCAAGGAGACAAAGATGAGATAATGAAGTATAAGGTACTTGGGTTGTGTTTGTTGCTGTGGTTTCAAAGAAACAACCTGGTCCTTTATGCACACTTGAAAGGCATGCATAGTGTTTCATTCTTGAGTCACATTCTTGTGTCAACTCAATTAAGGTAAGGAATTTCTTGGGTTTATGTTGGTTAATGTACAGTGGATTAAAGGTGAAAACTGTTTGGGTTTTATGGGAAGCAACGTTTGGAAAAGAGGCAGCTATAGCATTCACGTGGGATTGGGGTTTATAAGGAAAAGGAGTGTGGGCTTTTAACCGATGGATTTTAACAGGTTATTCTAGGATAAGATTATGTTATCCCTTCTTTGCTCTTATTCGGCTGGGGTTTTTAATACAATAAGTGTACAAATTAATTTACTACATTGTAAATTTATGGACTTTATCCTATTCTTTTTAGTTTCCTAATGTATAAGGTTTTTAAAGTTTTTGGTGTGGTTTATTTGTATGACTCTTATTCTTGATAGAGTAGAATGAGTGAAATCATGAAATTTTCTCGACGAGGAATATAAAATAAATGACGAATAACAGACCTAATTACGCAAACCCATTGATAAAAAGGGAAGATGAATTAATGGAGATCGGATTATGACCTGAAAAACACGGGGTGTTATAGTCCTCCCCCGTTAGATGAGCCTTGTCCTCAAGGCTTAAGACGCGGCACTTGACGACGGTGCGGTCTTGGTGAAAAGATGTGGATACTTCTGCTTGAATTGGTCCTCACGTTCCCAGGTAAACTCAGGACCTCGTTTAGAGTTCCATCTAACCTTAATGATGGGAATGCGACTTCTCTTCAATTGCTTGATTTCACGATCCATAACTTCCACTGGCTTTTCCACAAAATGAAGCTTGTCATCAACCCGTAGTTCCTCCAATGGAATCACAAGTGATTCATCAGACAGACACTTCTTCAGATTCGACACGTGAAACGTGTTATGAACTCGGCTTAACTGTTGTGGTAGCTCAAGCTTATAGGCAACAGTTCCGACTCTCTCGATTACCTTGAAAGGACCGACATCCTGGGGTTTAACTTCACCGTTTCTAAAAACACCACAACTCTCTTTCCAGGCGATACTTTTAAGATGTACCTTGTCACCAACTTGAAATACCATTGGCTTACGTCTAATGTTCGCATAGCTCTTTTGTCGGTCACGAGCGGCTTGGATTCTGCTTTTGATTTGGACGATCTTCTCGGTGGTTTCATGAATTATTGCAGGACAGTAAGCTGAGCATCTCCTACTTCTGCCAACATACAGGGAGATCGACACTTTCGTCTAGTCAGTGCTTCAAAGAGTGCCGCCCTTTTTGTAGTATGGTAACTGTGATGTTGTATGAGAAACTCTTCTAACGGTAAATGTCTATCCAATTCTCTAAAGTGTAACACGCAAGGCTGCGCACATGTCTTCCAGAGTTTGGATAGTTCTTTCACTTTGACCGTCAGTTTTAGGATGATAGGTTGTACTCATGTCCAATCGAGTTCCCAAAGCCTTATGAAGCGCTTGCCAGAATAGTGAAGTAAATCTACCATCACGATCGGAGATGTATAGATAAGGACAACCATGTCGGGTAACACTTCCTTATGTAGAGTTCATTATTTATCCATGGGATCATTTCCCTCAATTGGTAGGAAGATGAGGCTGATTTATAGTAAAACGACAACGATCACCCAAATGGTGTCATAAACCGTTTGCCGTACTTGGGAGTTTTAGTAACGAAGTCCAGGTGATTTTTCCTTTTCATTCTGGAATCTCTGTTGGACCAGTAAAACAGAAAGGTTTTGAGTTTGCCTTGACTTTTGCACAGAGTCAGGACATTTGCTAACATATGTGGCAATGTTCGCCTTCATGTTAGGCCACCAATACAACTGCTTCAAGTCTTGGTACATTTTATCTGAACCAGGATGAATAGAGTACTTTGACTTGTGAGACTCGTGCATGACTAGAGTCCTTAAGTCGCCATAACACGGTAACCAACTTTTGTTGTTTAAACATTAGGTTCGTCCGCACGGGGTTCATCTTTCTTTGTAAGGTCTTGTCGGAGCATCCTCACCATCTTTCGGCAGTGAGGTTTTCAGGTTTTAACGCTTTAGTTTGAGCTTCTAGGATTTGTTTAGGAAGATTCAAACCAATAGTCATGACTAAGGCTCGAACCCTTAAAGGTTTAGACCGTTCTTTCCTGCTCAAAGCATCAGCAACAACATTTGACTTCCCCGGGTGATAACGAATGTCACAATCATAATCACTAAGCAGTTCCAACCAATGCCATTGTCTCATGTTTAACTCTTTTTTATCCAGGATATGTTGCAAACTCTTGTGGTCGGTAAATACGGTGCACCTTGTTTCGTATAAGTAGTGTCTCCACAGGTTAATAGCGAACACCACCGCTCCAAGTTCTAGGTCATGAGTTGTGTAGTTTTTCTCGTGGATCTTCAGTTGTTGAGAGCATAGGCTATAACTTTCTCGTTTTGCATAAGCACGGCACCAAAACACTTATGCGGAAGCATCGAATAAACATGATGTTTTTCCGATCCTATAGGCCAAGGCCAGTATGGGTTGGTACACAGCTTCTGCTTAATCAATTGAAATGTGGATTCCTCCTTCTCTCCCTAGTCAAACTTCACATTTTTCTAAGTCAGCTTAGTCATTGGCTTCGCGATCTTAGAAAAGCCTTCAATGAATCTTCTATAGTAACCAGCGAGTCCTAAAAATTGGCAGATCTCTGTTGCACTCTTAGGAGATGCCCAACTGCTTTATCGGTCTCAATTTTGCAGGATCTAATGTAGGCCTTTTGCTATCAATCACATGTTTGGAAATGTACTTTTGGGGGGAAAAAAATCCAAAATTCACACTTGGAGACTTTACGTCCAATTTTCTTATGTTGTTCCAAGATTATTGAGATGTTCTTCATGCTCTTCTTTGTTCTTTGAATATATTAATATGTCATCCGATATAGACAAATCACAACTTATCCAAGTTTGGAATTGTACACTCATGTTCCATTGGGTCCATGATACAGCGGGTGCGATTGTCACCCTAAAAGGCTATTACTTGAAATTCTAATGCCATACGCGTCCTAAACATGGTTTTCGAGATATCTTCTCCGCGAACTCTCAACTGATGGTACCCTGATCGTAAGTCGATTTTTGAGTAGACACCTAGATCTTGAAGTGATCGATATAGTCATTCAATTCTGGGAAGTGGTGTCGTTCTTCTTCGTTAACTTGTTCAGCTCACGATAGTCGATGCACATACGGAATGATCCGTTTTTTCTTGACAAACAAAACTGGAGCTCCCCAGGGTGAAGAGTTGGTCTTATAAATCCTTTATCGGAAGTTCCTGTGTTGTCTTGCCATTCCTTCATTTCGGGACGGTGCCCAATCGATAAGGTGCAAGTGCTAAGGTGCAGCACCTGGTACCAAATCAATTTGGAATTCTACTTGTCAAACTGGTGGAATACTTGGCAAGTCTTCAGGAAAAACTTCAGGAAAGTCTCTGACGATCGGCACGTCCTCAAGTCGCTTCTCCTCTGACTTGTCCTTGGCTTCCTCGTAGTTATGTCTGCCAAATAGACATACATCCCTTGGACAAATTCTCATGTGCTTTAGTGCACGTAATGAATATTCAGTCGGGAATTCTTTCCTTTGAATATCTTCCTTCGCCTTGAAAAATTAACGTATCTTTTCTGAAAGGAACACGCATAATCTTCTCGTCACAGATGATCACCCCATGATACTTTGTTAAACCAGGTCCATCCTATGATGACGTCAAAACTACCGAGTGGGACCGGCATCAAATCGATGTTGAAAGGATGATTCATAAAGTTTAGAGTGCAACCTCAAATTATGGTGTTAACTCCTATGATTTTCACATCGGCTAATTCTACGTCATAATGATTTTCTAATGTAGTGGGAGTAATGTCAATCAAGATACTAAAGGTATTAGATACAAAACTCCTATCCGTACCGGTATCAAACAAAATCGTAGCATATCGGTTGTTGAGAAGAAATGTACCCGTGATGATGTTAGAATCCGGGCTAGCATCTCTTCCCCCCAAAGCATAAGCTCTTCCTTGAGCTGGGCCATTCCTGTTGTTATTTCCATGGGTCTTCAGTTTTGGGAAAATTTTTTGATTTTGGCGGAGCTTACCAAATTCATTGCATGCTCCAGCCTTTTGATTCTTGTTTTTGTTGTTGTTAGTGTTGTTGGTATTGACCCGACAATCAGTGGTAGCATGGCCATACCTCTTGCATTTTCCACACTTGGGGTGCACATTACCCCAATATGGTGGTAATTGCACTTGGTGCACAAAGGTAGGTCCCCAGTATAGACCTTCTTTTCACCAGGGCCAGCAGTGTACGCCCTAGGTACATTTTGTCTCTTATGGGATTGTTGTTGGTGGTTGTTCTCTTGACGAATCATCAGCTTCCTTTGTTTTATTCTGCCTTTCCGCATAAGTGCGCAGAGTTTCTGAATCCATCAAGTCATGGCATACTCGATCGGCTAGTCAAGAGTCTTGGGCCTTGAAGACATGACATTTCATGAATGTTATCGGGACAGTACACCGATATTCTTGTCAACTTTGCAGTTTCATCCAGCAAGAATTTGGTGACATCAAGGCTAGTTCTTGGGAAAGTGAGTGTAGCTTGTGTCACATCGTTCCCTTGACCTTTAAGATTATATAGTTCATTTTGAGTTCTTGATCTTACCATTGGACAATATTTGTCGATAATTCCTTCTCTGAAAGTCCCCCCAAGTCATAGCATAAGCAGCATCATTAACTAAGGGTTCTCACATGACCATTCCACCAGGTTAGTGCAGCACCTAGCAGAGTACAGGTAGCAAACTTTACTTGATTTTCAACGGCACAACCACTAATGTGGAATACTGATTCCATCTTTTTGAGCCATTGATTTAAGCCAACAACGCCTTCAGTCCCCTTGAAGTTCAAGGGTTGGCATTTCATGAAATCAGGATAGGTACAGACACGTGCAGGTTGCACAGGCCTTCTGATTCCTCCTCCTGAATTTTGGCTATCGTCATCCTGAGTTGAGTTTCTTTGAATTCCGCGTCGCTCATCGCTTGAATGGATTCTTGACGTCATGGCGTCGTTTGTTCCTTGTCTTGTTATAGGCATGATTCTATTAATCAACAAAGACCAATGTACGTGAGATATAATCACAATGTCGATATAAATGGATATGTTAACTACACCACAACACAATGGAAAATTAAATAACATGAAATCAACCATAACATCATACGTTAATATTTCATAACATAATGTCGAGTCGTACATGATTTGTTTGGATACAAAATGACCACAAATGATCTTAGTACAAAATATGAAAATACGTCCTAGAGCCTATTAGCTGGGAATTACCCATAAAACTTAATAGACTATACAAGATAGCTAGAGATGAAAAGTACAACTAACAGCTACTACCGGTGTCCTCCACCGTGTCAATCCGAGCTCTGGCCTCTAGTACATGGGTACGCATCATGTGTCTGACTGCACGATCCTCAGCGCTCTGGCGCTGCCCCATCTAAGAGGTCATGGAGTCTCATGTCTCGAGTCGCGACAAACAATGCTTATTCTGAGCCTCGGACCTAAGGTAAGCCTGGCGTACCTCCTGCAACTCTGTCTCATAAGCAGTCCTCTGACCTCTCACTACATCAACCTCAAGTCTAATGTCTCTTGCCGGTCAGTCTAGTGCATCAGAGGAAGTTGTGTTTAGAAGTCTTCACTCTCCCACTTGCGAGCCTGTACCTAGTAGCTGACCCTCAAATTAACTTCCTTAATGGAAGTTATCATCCTACGCTCAGAAGCCTGTAGAGCCCTAACATAACCAACTTTTTTTTTTTTTTCCCCTGCTTGTCACATCTCTGAGCAATAGGTCCGGGATAGACAAGGACGTACGGAATCCAAACCCTGTCCTGTCCCAACAGCATCAACAAAATCATACTGACCCCTAGATGCTCTAGCAGCAGCGGCAGCAGAACTCTCTGCTATATCACAACCAGGTGGGGGAGCAGTAAGTACAAATCTCCTCTGAGGTGGCATATCCTCCTCGGGGATGTCATCTCTCATACGAATCATAGCTGCCCTATGACCCAATGGTGCCTGATCATAGGTAGGGTTGATGGGAGGTGGTAATGGAAATGTTGGTGATCCAGCAGCAAATGCATCAATCAATACCTGGGTAGAAGCGGCCATGGGTGTCTGAGGTCTGACATATATCCTTGCTCCATGGTGTCTAGGTGGTGGTGGTGTAGCAGCAGTCTCATCCTCCTCAACCGGCTCAGTCTCATCAGAATTCTCAGAGGGCTCATCTTCCTCGTTAGGATCCTCCTCGGGATCCTCATCATCATCCTCGGGATCATGCTCCTCGCTGGGATCCTCCTCAGGATCCTCATCATCATCCTCCTCGCCATCCTCAGGCTCATCTGGATAATCAATAGAATCTGCATCAGTATCATCCTCCATCGAATCCGAGTCAGCAATGTATCCAGGTGACTCAGCAGTCGGTGAAGCATCCTCAGCATATGGCTGAACCTCGACCTGGATGTCATCATCTGAGTTTGCATTGGTACTTAGGTGCTCTGGCTACGAAAACTATACATGCACATGCTCATCCAACTCTATGAGATCAAGTACATAGGCAGGTGACAGTGGGTGTGCCTGTCCTTGTTGGGTAACTTCCTCGTATGGGTCTATCTCCAGAATCTCGCCAGCATTCTCGAGTGGGATGCCTCATGATGATGGTCCATTCGAATCGGAAGATATAGACGTGTAGGTAACCGTAGACGATGTGTTGTCTGATGACAGGACTAATCTGTAATCAATATTTAAACTTGTATAAGTATATTATATTAGACCATTGGTAATATACGTAATGCAATATAAACATGTATACTAAACTTTACGTAAGCACTAGTAAATCAGCTAATGCTAAGATGAGTATTGACAAGTAAGCATGTATACTAGATTGAGTTTAGTAATGTATGCATGTCCCTTAGAAAAACCTTTTTTTGAATGACGCAACTGGTTTGAGGTCGGTTATAGACAAAGTTAAAAAAAACATTTGGTTTTTTTTTTTTTTTTTTTTTTTTTTTTTTTTTTTTTTAACCTGGTTCTCTATAACCTTGGATCTAATACTAATCTGTAACACCCCTAAAATAGGCCACAGCAGAATATGATATTCCGAGGGTATTACTTCTTAGATCAATAGCACAAGATATGAGAATGACCATTATAAGGGTCGTTTAAAAACTGATACATTGGATTTCATAAATGGTTCGTTACAAAAGCTCATGGGTTTAACATGTTTGTCTTAGAAAGAGTAAAGATTTCACAACATAAACAATGTTCCAAGATGATAATGCATGGCAAAATCTTTATGGGGGGGGGTGGGGAGGGGGGGGGAACAAAAAAGTGACTTCAAATGACGACCAGCCAATGTATCCGTGACTTGTACCTTATTGACCTGAGAAAACATGTTTAAACTGTCAACAATAATGTTGGTGAATTTATAGGTTTATAAATTTAATGAAGCGGATAGCAAGATTTCCCTGTAATAGAGTAACAAATACAATATCACAAAAATGTATTACGAAATGCACTAAGCTCATGACACCGAAGCTAAACAATGTATGTATATCAAATACACATAAATGACTTTTCCCAATGTAGATGTTCAACCTGTAATATCCATGATTCCAAATGGTATACGTTTGTCGTTCCCGGCCAACCGGTAAACTAGCAAGCGCTACTTGCCCGAACGGGGATGTTAATCCCAAATAGATCTATTCATAACATTCGCGCTCACATAATGCAATTAACAATTACATCTATGCAATTAACAGTTCATGATATGGGCATAGTGGGTTATAGCTACTTAGGCAAACTCGTAATATTTGAATTTAAATGTACTTGCATCCATTTTGTAAAACAAACATGATCTCATCCCCGAGATTTGATAAATGATTGAAAAGTATAAAAGTGGGGACTATAAACTCACATTGAGTATTGATAATGTAGAAGCAAAGTAGTGGCACGAAGAACGATGCAAAAGGCTTTAACCGCAACCTATGAATAAATAATATATATTCACTCAACGGAAAAATAATAATATAAATACTTGCAATCTCGTCCCTAGTGTGTGCTTGAAATATATTTGAATTAACGATATTTAAAACAATTTCTTATCTTAAAAGTAGTCAACTTTATCGGGTCAACGCGGCTAAAATATAAGTATATAAATTACGACTTCGGACTTTTAAGAAACTAGGTTGCATATACTTTAATTCATTAGTTGAGGTCAGCCCTTGGTTTGGTCTCTAAGTATGAGAATTGATTAGTCGAAATGTTAACGTTTCACTTTTGAGGTTAAACTTACATATTACTAAGTTTTAACATAAGGTGTCGCATAGTTTTACAATTTAATTCCAGGTTCGTTAGATGGCTATATGGAAAAGTAAAAACATATTTGTAATCTCAGTTAGGTCGTCTACAATAGTCGTTAAGTGAACTTTGTCTAGAAATGTCGTTTTACGCGTTAAAAATAAGGCTAAACATGTATGGGTTGCTTGGCAGTTTTTAGACTTGGAAAATAAATTGGTCATTTTAGCTCATGGTGTTTACATGGTCAGACTTTTGAAAGGAATTTGCCGATTCGTTACTTAACATTAGGGAAAAGTAAAAACACTTTTGAAAACTAGGTCAGGTCTACTATGATTCACCTTTTATAAGTTTTGGGGGCAGAGGTCGATATCGTGGTCAAAAATGAAGCTAAAGTAGGGGGTGTCGAGTTGTCTGTCAGCAGTATTAACTGCGTGACAGCAGTACTAACTTTGGATCCAAATTGCGAGCTCATTTCTCAACCATTTTTCGTGATTCAAGTTGCTAAATACAACATGCCATGTCGACTATGAAATGCCCCTACTTGTTCTCTCTACGCCTAAGTCTAAGTGGGTCAAAACAAGGCTTAAAGTAAGGGGTGTCGAACTGTCTGTCAGTAGTATTAACTGCGTGACAGCAGTACTAACTTTGGGTCCTTATATCTTTTTATTTTCTAGACGAATTTTAGTAATTTCAAGGCAAAATGATCACGACCCGTCCTATTTTTGGAAGTAATTAAGTCGTTCCTATATGCTTCGTGTTTAAGGGTCGGATAGTGTACGCAAAGTCATGGTGTAAGCTGCGTTCTTTGTTTTTATAAATTTTGTATACATGAAATCTTTTTATTCGAGTCCTAACCCTAGCTACACATGACTGAATATATAAAAATATTACCCTTGCATATCCACAACCTAAGTTATTATTCCATTAACAATGTATAGCAAGTCATTTGGTTCATGCGTGTACATCAGAAGGTGAACCACAAGAAAAGAGATTTTTGTTCTTAACAACTTTCAAGCACAACTAGAGGTGAAAATATGCAATTTAAAACAAATAGAATGAAAGTGTGAACTCACAGAACACACGAAAGAAGATGTGTACCGAGCTTAACCCAACGAAAACCTTAATTTTAACAACACAAGAAACCCTAGTTTGTGTGGGTCTTCTTCATGGACTCCTAACTCCAAAGCCATTCATATCATTTTCTTCCTCTTCTTACGATCCAACAGAATTATCCTAAGATGGACAATTTGGTTTAGGGTTAATGTGAGGTAATGAAGGGGTGATAATTGTATATGTGTCGTGTCAATTTAGTCGAGCAGAAGTAGAGAACCAAGGAAGACAAAGATGAGATAATGAAGTATAAGGTACTTGGGTTATGTTTGTTGCTGTGGTTTCAAAGAAACAACCTGGTCCTTTATGCATACTTGAAAGGCATGCATAGTGTTTCATTCTTGAGTCACATTCTTGTGTCCATGACTCAATTAAAGTAAGGAAATGCTTGGGTTTTATGTTGGTTAATGCATATTGTGGTTTAAAGTGTTAAACTGTTTGGATTTTATGGGAAGCAAGTTTGGAAAAAGGGCAGCTATAGCATTCAGGCGTGGATGGGGTTTTATAACGGAAAAGGATTTGTGTGGGCTTTTAAACCGTGGATTTTACTTGTTATTCTAGGATAAGATTATGTTATCCCTTCTTTGCTCTTATTCGGCTAGGGTTTTTAATACAATAAGTGCTACAACTTAATTTATTTCCTATTGTAGATTTATGGACTTTTTCCTATTCTTTTTATTTCTTTGACGACCTACTGACTAATCTGTCACCCAAGAGTTGCATACTGCCAGATGTACTTCTTCTGGTATCTTGGAAACCGGCATGATCAATATCTGCATAAGTTGTTAGTGTAATACAGGAATCCTTCGAATACCATAGACCCATATTAATGGTTCCTTGTAGGTATTGAAAGATTTATTTAACTGCATGTAAGTTCTTATTGGTAGGCTTAGCATGATACCGGGCACACTTGCATATAGCAAATACAAGGTCTGATCTACTGGATGTCAGATACATAAGGGAGTCAATCATTCCACGATAACGTATAGGATCAACTGCTTTCCTTTGTAGATCTTCATCCAGTTTGGTTTTCTCCACCATGGGAGTATCAACCGGGTCTCTAGATTCCATCTCGTACTTTTTAATTATTTTAAGAGCATATTTGGATTGGTTAAGAAAGATGCCTCTAGGACTTTGAGAAATTTAAACTCCAAGAAAGAAAGACATTTTTTTCCATCATTGACATCTTAAATTTTGAACATATTATTTCAGAAAATGTTTCACAAAGTGTAGGATCAGTAGAAACAAATATTATATCATCTACATAGATTTGTACCAGTAAGATGTATTTGCCTTCTTTCTGAGTGAATAATATAGGATCAACATTGCCTTTGGAGAACTTTTAGGAGAGTAGAAATGATGATAACAAATCATACCAAGCCCGTGGAGCCTGCTTTAACCCGTAAAGAGACTTCTTCAGCTTGTACACATGGTTGGGATTATCTTGATTTACAAACCCGTCTGGTTGACTAACATAGACCTCTTCATGTAGTATACTGTTTAAAAACGCAGTCTTGACATCCATTTGATAGACTGTAATGTTCTTGTGAGTGGCATATGCAATAAAGATTCTTATGGCCTCTAGTCGTGCAACCGGTGCAAAAGATTCTTCAAAGTCGATTCCTTTTTCTTGACGATATCCCCTTGCTACCAATCTAGCCTTATTTTTCAAAACACCTTCGAATTTATTAAGGTAATAATTATGACACGATATGGACGAGGTACGATCTCCCAAACTTCAAGTCGTTCAAACTTATTAAGTTCTTCTTGCATAGCTTCGATCCAACATGATTCTTGCAATGCTTCTTTGTAATTCTTTGGTTCAACGGAAGTAAGGAAAGCATCAAAGTAACAAAACATTGCTTCGATTTATAGTTGATGTCGTGTAGAGACAGGTCTTGAAGGATTGCCTATTACATTATCCATCGGATGATCTTTGGTCCATTTTCTAAGATGTTCAGGTGGTTGATTGACTCAGTGTACATTAGTTGGAATAACATCCCTTGAAGAAGATTTTTAGAACTTAGTTCTAGAATTGGAACACCAAAGAATGGATTGTTATCTAAATGTGCAACTTCAATATCGTGAAATTGTTCTTCAACACCGAAAGGAATAACTAGAGATTGTGATTCTTGTATTGTTGATGAAGTACTTGCAGAGGGTGCAGCTTGATCAATGAAAGTTGATGAAGGTGAACCGATCTGATCAGCAGGTCTTGGAGCAGCAGCAATACGAATTAGAAAAACAACACTTGGTGGAGGATCAAAGTACTCATCAAACATTGGTTGGAACAACAAATCCCAATCATTATTAGTTGGTGGAACATAAGGTGTTGAAGGAGGAGGATTTTGCACGAGTCCTAAACTGATTGTTCCAAGAGTCATTTCATAAAGTACGGGTCCTGAACTGCTTTGTTTAGAAGCCATTGCTATTAGCTCATCAAAGTCGACGTGGATAGTTTCCATAATATGTTGGGTCCATTTATTGTAGATTCAGTAAGCTTTCTTTGAGGGAGTGTAACCAACAAAGATTCTAATATCTGCTTTAGGTTTTAACTTGCCAAGATCTTCACTGTCGTTGGTGGGAAAACATAGAGCACCAAAGACATGAAGATAAGATAAGTCGAGTTTCTTATCATGGAGAATTTTATACGATGTTTTTTTGTGATGTTTACGGATTAATGATCGGTTTTGGGTATAACAAGCTATCGCAACTGCCTCTTCCCAGAGAAATAGCGGAGCCTTAGAAAATATCAACATGGTTTGTGCAACTTCCACTAAAGTTTGATTCTGTCTTTTGACGTGGAGAGCGAGCAACGGATGTTTGGTGTGAAATCTTGACATCTTCATAATAAGCTCTCCGGGTCTGATTGGCAAACTCTATGCCATTATCTGTTTTGATATTTTGGACTGTCGCATTGAGACGAACTTGAATCATTTTGAGAAATTTAATCACGAACTGTGGAACTTCATCCTTTGATCGTAGAAATTTTACCCATGTAAACCGAGAGTAATCATCAACGATAACCAATATGTATTTCTGCCCATTGATACTTTGAATCCTCATTGGCCCGCAAAGGTCCATGTGCAGTAGATAGAGATTTTCTTGAATAGAGTCTTCAACTTTGGGTTTATGGGTGTGTTTCTTGCTTTTCCCTAGAGCATAGGCGGAGCATAAGTGATCCTTCTGAAACTTTAATTTGGGCAGCCCTTAGGCTAGTCCTTGTTTGGCCAGTGTAGTAATAGAATCGAAGTTTAAATGGGATAACCTTCAATGCCATAACTAAGACCAGGTCTTTAAAGCTTTAGACAAGAGAAAAGTGGGAGAGGATAACATCATATATTCCAGAGACAAAGTGTATAAATTTGAGCCCCTTGATCTCTTGAGTAGATCAACACCTTCTAAGTCACAAATGTAGTAGGTGTGTTTGCGAAAAGCTACTTCGAGATCGGAATCACAAAATTGGCCAACAAAAAGTAAGTTGTGTCCTAATTCTTCCACATAATAAACCTAAGAAATCATAACATTTCTCATCTGATAGTC
>BQNB010091124.1:0-26958 GCA_026074375.1 Tanacetum coccineum
CCGAATTCATTGGTCCATGGGGGAGCAAGTGGAAGATAAAATCATCATCGGACTTTCATTCAAGTGGTTTGGATAAACATTGGATAAACAAGGACGAATTGTGCAAGGAGCACATACACCATGGAGGGCCAAACTTGCCATGTGCCCAAACCTTCACCCTGTTATAACTTAAACAAACTTTCCCGCTCGTTTTTTCCCCCCAAACCAACTCACGGGTGTGTTAACCCGTTTTTACCCTGTGTTTCTTCTCCACCACCATGGGTACTCACCTCCCCCCTCCTCCACTAACTTTCCCAGCTGTGAGATTGCCAAGTTGGCAATCCCACATCTCCCCAAGCATTTTTCGACGACCAAGATTGATTTTTGATGAGATTGAAGGGCTAGGATGTGTTTGCTTTCCCCCTCTCACACAACTAACACAAGAACTCAGCTATAAAAGAAGTAGAAGACAGAAGATTAGAGAGTTAGTTTTAGTTCTTAATTTTCAGTTTGTAATTTTGTCAATTTTAAGCATTTTTCTTACAAGTTTTTAGCAATCAGCTTTTAAGCATTTGTACTCTTCTACTTTTAAGCTTGTACTTCATCATTTGAGTATAACAATTCAGTTTACTAGTTTCCTTGTACTTTGTTTTCAATTTCAATTCGAATTTACTCAATAAGCTCTAAATAAGCTCATTTGAGCTTATAAATGTTAATAAGCTCAAATTTTGTTTTTAAGGAAGTCTTTTACTTAATCTAATCCATTTACATCCAAATCATGATTGAGTGCAATTGATTCACTTTGGAAGCTACAAGGAACAATAAGCTTAAATTCAGCTTATTGAGGTTTAGAGGCTGAGGAGCCATTAGGTCTTGATTTTTTAAGCCACTCACTCTACAAGAGTGGCTTAGTGACTGAGACAACAAAAATCCAAGGTTTCACTCACTCTACAAGAGTGGCTTGTGACTGAGACTACAAATATCAAGGTTTCATTTCTCAATTTTTACTTAGCTTAATTTTTAGCTCAAGACATTAGCTTATTTGCTTTTAATCTTTGCAAACACATTTGTTTAGACTTGTTATTTATATGTTTTAAGTTTTCATTGAATAAATGTGTGCAATCTCAGTTTATAACTTAAAACTGCCAAGTTAGTGTAATAAGCTAGGTGAGAAAGTGGCTTATATTTCCTAATAAGCTACAAGTTTTAGTATCAAAATAGCTTAATTAGTGTAATATTAGTAAGAGTAGATAAAAGGTTTTAATAATTTTAAGTGTTAAAATAGATTTTAAGGTCACTTTAGCTTGGCAGCTTAAATTAAAGGGGTGTTTGGCACAAGGGTAAAAACGGGTCAAAATGGTTTTGACTTTGGGTTAGGGTCATTTAGTCAGTTTAAGCACAAGTTTTAAGCTACTTTAAAGCTGTTTTTAAAACATTTTTAGTTGGAAAATTGTTTTTCAAAAATATATACACCCTCTTTGAAACTGTGAGACTTTTAAAGACACCACAAGTGCTTATTGAGATAAGCACTTGTGAATTTGAGTTAAGGGTTCAAAAAGTGTGTATTTTGTGTGTTAAAAACAAGCTGCCACAGCCCTTGGTCTTTTGACTTTGTGAGTCAAAAACCACCAAGGTTTTTAGTGTCACAGTTTTTAAAAATCCAACTCTCTTTTTCACCATCAAAAATAAGCAAGCTAAAATGATTGTTAGAGGCTGAAAATTGGTGCATAAGTCCATAAGCTAGGGGACTCCATCTGTTTTAGCTTAACTTTTTGTTTAGAGCTTATTTGACAGCTTTTTATAAGCTGTCAAATAAGCCCTTGAGGCTAGCCTTAAAGCTCCCCTGGTGCAAAGGGGAGACTTTAAGCCCCTCCTTCTTAGCTTTTTGTCTTCTAAAGCCCAAGCTTCTTGGCTTATTTAGAGAGCTTATAACCCCTTGTATAAGCTCTCTAAGTTTCAGCTTTTAAGAAGCTTGTTTGTTGGCTTATTTTTAAGGCCAAACTTGGCATTTGACTGTTTTTGAATGACTTAGGCTTAGGGATTGCTTATTTTTCATTTTAGGCTTATTTAGCTTATGAAATTAGCTCATTTTAGCTCTCAATAGCTTTTTAGGTTAAAATTAGATAGTTAGTTTGCTTATTCCTCTTTTGCTAGCTTATTTGTCCCAAATGACTTAAGCTTTTAAGCCCTTTTGCTTTTTAAGCATTCTGTCATCATAAGCTTCCTCACAGCTTATTTTACTTTAAGGTCTTAGCTTTTTAAGCTTATCTAGGTTAGTTTAGCTCACCTTTTGCTTATTTAAGTCCAAGTCCTAGCTTAAAACGACCACAAAGCCAAGAAGTCTTAACTTTTCTAGCTTTAAGCCATTTTAAGCCATTCTGCCACATTTAAGCTTATTTTTAAGCTTATTGACAGCTTTTCAGCAAAAGTTGTAGAAGACAAAGTTGTTAAGCCCCACGAGCTTAACAACTTTGCTTCTTTGAGTTTTCGAAAAAAAAAGGGGAAAGACACTTGGCCCGGGTGAGCAAGACTCGAACCCGGGACCAAGCGATACGATCCCCTTTTACACACACACTCTACCACTGCGCCCTTGGGTCTTTTTCGTTAAAGACTCAAGGGCTTTGAAACTTATAGTGGTTTTGGCTTATAAGCTTAATAAGCTGTGTAAGCTTATTTTCGGGCTTATTTCTTAAGCTGTTTCTTGTTTCTTATTTTTCGTAGGATTGTCATAGTGTCTAGTATTTTTAGAAAAAATTTCAGAATTTTTCGTAATCATTTAATATTTTTTATAATTTAATTTCGTTAAAAGTTTATTTAATTCATAAAAAATACAAAAATTATCAAAAAAATATTTTGCTTTTTTAGAAAATTTTCTTTTGTCATCTAGTTTGTAGGAAAAATATAAAAATTTTCGTAGGGTCATTTTTACAACTTTTTACTTTTTAAAGAACGGTCCGGGTGCGGTTTTTTGTCTTGACTCGTTTTTGGGTCAAACGAACTCCGTTTTCGGTCTAGTCTTTTTCATTCTTCGTTATTTGTCCCGTAGAGTAGTTTAGAAGTGAAAACCCCTTCTTCGTTATTTGGGTCCCGTTGAGTAGTTTAGAGTGAAAAAAATTTATCGTAGGGTTATTTTTAAAGATGTTTAGGTTTTTTCACCCCTTTTGTTCGAGTTCGGGCCCTCGTTTTCTAGTTTAATGTCATAATTTCTAGGTTTTTCTTAAACGTTTTTAGTTCGTTAGTATTAATTTGACTTTTTCAACTTTCCCAAACTTAAATTTTCCTTTCAATCAAATCTTTCGATTGTATCGATTTTATTCCAGCCTCGTTGGTCCAGCCTCGTTGGGGATAAACGACCCGGGAACATTCTATACTACTTCTCGGTATCATTAATCTTGTTGATTTTTAGACTTATATATATTTTATATTTTATTATATATTATATATATATGGTGTGAATTTTACCAATCAGTGTGAAACACGTTTGGGCTTATGGTGGGATTATCATGGATTTGGGCTGGGAATTCGTGGAGTGGCCGAGGTATATTAGAAAAACATAGGCCGAGAGTTCTAGTTAGTGTCGGGCTGGGTTTGTGTGTTAATGATGGGCTGCTGAGTTCTTATTGTTGGGTATGATTTGCTTGTAGTTTAGGCCAAAATTATGAGCCATAATGTTAATCAGTGGTAGCAGGCCATGTTATTACTGAATTTTGTTTATAAAAATGTGGGCTACTAAGTTTGTTTAAAAGATAAAGTTACTAATCAAATTTCCGGCTTGGTTTAATGGTTATTGGTTATATTTGGGCTTAAAATTACAAAGTGACAATTATTTTTAAGTGACGAGAGCGGGATCGAGCTTTATAAAGAATCATTAGAGCTTAAATTCTAATGGCTAGATTTGGTATTAATTTTTCTAAGTGACTACGGAGTTTATTAGGTATTACTTATTTGAGATTGAAGTTGGATTTCACGAAGGCGTGTTCTTATTTTATCTTGAAGTCGGGGTTGGTTGGATGCATGACTTTCAATGATAACTTGGTCGTGCTTAAGATTTAAGTTGAAGACTTGGTTTATCTAGTTTCTAGAAGTCGGGGTGGATGGTTGAAGCCTGGATAACTATCACTTAAAGGAGTTACGTTGTAGTACTAAGTGTCATACGCAGAAGACGATGTGGATAGTTTCAAAAGGTGTTGTACTTCTTATGCCTCTTAGTTGAGAGTATATAGTACTTAGAGATTTGCTTGGAGCACAAATTCTTTACACCATTCTTCCAACATTAGTGCAAGCTTAAGTCACAAGAACGGGGAATTCTACTCCAATTTCAAGTTTGGTATATCAGGTTTACTCCATCAGTGGTCAATTCAAATATCCTACAAAGGGGTTAGTAAAGATAGTCATAGAGAGTTTATGAGTAGAGATTTGATCAACAGTTGATTCTCACGGGATACATTTAAGCTAATTTTATTCTTCTCACAAGATTTCAAGTATATATGCGTATAATGTTTGCTGATTCCGAGGTATCAAACCCAGCAAGGGGGAAAGAGACATACATCTGAACGCACAACAAGTACATGTGATGAACTTTATACCTTCTTCTTATTTTAGGTCATTCCGGGAAGACAAATGTCATAAACACAGAGAAAATCAGTGTTTTAACTTGTGGCTTTTGGTGTATTATTCCAACTACATAGGGGAAGGGATGTAAGAAACAGTTTATGATGATAAAAGAGGTACACAATGGTATGATGATTCCTCTAGATAGTCAGTATCCTACAGGAAGAAATGTGTTCATCCGGGACTTAGTTGACTTTGGTGTTATCATTTTGACTACTTGAAGGGTTTAATTGTCTACATCTGGGACTTAGTTGACTTGAGTGTTACAAGAAATATCATCATTATCCTGAAGGAAGGAATGCGCACGTCCGAGACTTAATTGACTTTGATGCTACGATTTTGACTTCATAAATGGGATAGAGTGTGTACTTTGGGTTTTTCTTCAGTTTTTTTTTTGGGCTTCAAACACTCAGACCTAGGTTGCATCTCATTAACTACATGGTGGAAGAGATATCTTGAGACTGTTGGTATTTCATTACTTGACTTCCAGTGGAATAACCTGAGAAATAATTATCAAGCGTGAGAATATATGTAGCTGATCCAGTTAATGTTCCCCAAACAGTTCACACTAATCTTATCTCAAAGTACAAAAAAATATGATGTGGTTTGCTACTAATTCTACTGTGCACTTAATTAATCTAAGCTTGAAAGAAAGCTTTAAAACTGCTCAAGAGAGGATTGCTGTTTGGGGGGAAGCTATGAAAGCTTCTAAATGATGAATATGTGGCATGAATTAGGGGGAAGCTAATTCAAAAGCTTCTCCTTAACCAGAAGTTTGTGAGTTACTTAGTTCGTACCTATTACAGTATTTCTCCTGCAAGATACTACAAAGATGATTCGTGTTGGAGTGCAGACTTGAAGTCAAAGGCCATAGAAGACATCATCAACATTGGTAAGCTTCATGGAAGATCTTGTTCTAATCAATATGTACTTTTAGGAAAATATAGTACGTAATTTTCGTATATCGACCCATTGTGAAAGATTGTAGGATAATCATTTTATGTGCCGACTTACAAATAAACCAATGATTTTAAAATAGTTCTATACGCAGGATTAGAATAGGCCCATTATTGTAAAGTTGTGAGACAGAATGGTTTATATATACCCCTCCAAGGCTTCCATAGAGGGGTTGAGACTCTTGTAACCTTTACATTTTCCATTTAATATTACACATAATTGTTTTCCCCCCCCTCTCTCTACTCTTCTTCTCTCTCTCAATAACATGCTATTACAAATGGTATTGAGTCTCCCCTACCACCTACTATATTCATTAAAACTGTCAAAAGATAGATTTAAAGCTCCGTGCAAACCGCATTAAAAGAACCTTATGTGAAAAAATAATCCAAAATCCGAAGTACACAATTCAAAATCGAAAAACCGTAAGGAGAGTATCGAGACGGACTACAGATTGCTGACATGGACTGAACGACTTGTCATTTTTGGTGTGAACATTTTCAGGTCCTGTCTCATACATAATCTTGTGAATATACATTATTATGTAGTGTATCTTTCGCTGTTAAGTGTCAATGTATAAATTTTTTATGAGTTTTTCGTTAAACTCAAAATTATTCAAAATTATTATACCTGACACAAACACATACCCTAAAACATTGAGGGGGAGCATTAATATGTTCTCTAATTGTCTTGTGAATAATCAGAACATTTTTTTTTTATTTTCTTATTTTTTTGTTTTTTTTTTTGTGTTTTTTTTTTTTTTTTATTTTTTTTTTTTTTTCTCGCCAGATTATTTTAACATATTTGAATCATTTGATATCCAAAATATCAAAGGGTTTGAAATTTTTAATAAGGGGAGAAAATGTGATTAATATGAAAACTTATAAAAATGTGATTTTATGGACTCGTGTGTGTACTTCATCCTCCTGCGCTAACATTTTTGTATATCGGTGGCACATATTATAGGGGGGGGGGGGGGTGGGGGGGGGGGGGGGCGTTTCTGAAAAGGCCCACAACATTTTAAGGGTACTACAAAAAGATTTGATATTTATATCACAAGTACCTTGATTGAATTTTTTCAAATGGCTTTATGGCAAGGAAGAACAGTACCAAAAGACCGACCATGCATTTAATTTTATCAGAGTTATAAGGTTGGTAAGGTTAGGTATTCGTTCTAAGATCCTGACCCAGAGACCGAAAGGGATCTACCCAGGGACAATCCACAATTTTAGTGATGTATAAGTCCATAGGTATGGTATAAAGAGAGTAAAAGTGATAAAAAGGGAATAGGTAACCCGACTAAGATGGAGCTGTGTACTGGAACAAACCCAAAACAAGGTAACTAGTCATGAATTCTCGGTAAAGCCACAAAGGGTGTTGAAGAATGAAAAATAATTGTAAGGATAAAGGGTGAAAGAAAGAAGCCCTTCATACACTTGGGTAGAAACTGGGTCAATGCATAAACTATTAGAAAACATTTAAGATGTCGTCTGGTATTAAAGATAGTCGTCATGGACCCAGTGACGCAATGCACAACCCTCCCTAGTCACTACAAAGGTCACTAAAGCAGACTCTTGTATTTCCTTTCCACAATATTTT
Organism: Tanacetum coccineum; assembly: GCA_026074375.1. Classification (NCBI taxonomy): domain Eukaryota; kingdom Viridiplantae; phylum Streptophyta; class Magnoliopsida; order Asterales; family Asteraceae; genus Tanacetum; species Tanacetum coccineum. The sequence continues at coordinate 7,144 of BQNB010091124.1, forward strand.
ACTTACGCATTTCTATCTGACTTTCCACACTCCAAGTTAGTAGAATATTGAAAAAGTGCAGTCACTCCAGCCTCCGTAATCACTAAAAAACCAAAAATGCACTATTGATTCTATAGCCAAGAGAAACATCCCATAAATATCATATGACACTATTCAAATATACTTTTCATTCACGACACTGTGAAAACAAGGAATATCTAACGAGTCCCTACGCATTATCCTTTGTGGTATTGCTAGAACATTCGGAGTGATACTTAGTATTACCCACGTGAAGATGGAAACCTGCTATAGTCAACAACAAACAATCTCTAACGGTATGAGACTTTGTAATCCAAAATAAATGGAACAAACCTTGTGACACTGGTTATCGATTAGGACCAGATTAAGAATTGACAGTTGAAGAATATGATAAATGCTAAAAAATCTCTCGATGTGTTACAAAACACTTTTACAAGTGAACACTGATTGAATTATTCAAAGATCATTTTCTCTCAAACGGTGAATATTAACTCACTAATATTCATCATAAATCTTGTTGTCTTCTTTGAGACCCTCTAAATATTGAGAACGGCTAGTGCAGGCCAAGCGAAAGCCCCTGTCTAGGAGATTCTTAGGAATTCAAACTGAATCACTCAAGGCAGTATTATATACATGATTGACGGGGAACCGAGGATTTTTTACAAACTCGCGATCGACGAAGTGAAACAAAGACTTTTGTTCGTTTTGTTTATTAACTAACAGTAAAACCTGCATGTATGCCCCGACGGTGAGACACTGTAGCTAGAGACTTGGTCAGGATTCATAACCACGAATGCTCATACATCAGAGTCGACACATCTAAAGACATGATGAAAGCTCAAGTACATGTTTCAAGGCTTTCGCTACTCTGATACCACACGTCATTCTTGAAGTGACCAAGTACTAAAGTTAAAGAAATTCAAGAATAAAGAATACTCAAGCTTTCAAGATTAAGAAAGGTATGAGCATGTCGGTCCAAAAGTCACAAGTACACAAGTTGACAAAAGATCACAAGATGATGATTTAGAGATACTGAGTTGGCTGAATAATCTCAAAGAAGCCTCAAGAACACATACAAGTCGAAACTAGGAACAAAGCTCAAGCATAAAGTAACAAAGAACACTACATATGAAGCAAGATTAAAGAACAGATTCAATGATACGAGCAAGCATAAGACATTCATGGAATGCTAATCTTAACGGACATTAGTAAACTGGGAGTGACCTCTCCGTATGTGGAGATTGTTAGGAATTCAAAAAAAAAGATCGATCACTCCACGTATTCACATAACTAGCTCGTAGTGTAAGATAGTATTAAGAAGTAAACTAACCGGGCCAAAGTATAGAAAGCCCATGGCATGAAGAGGGTGTTGGTTAAATAATTTTAGACACACATTTAGTGTGTTTTTCATATGTATTCTCCCTTTCACTCTCTCTTTTTAGCTTTCTCTCTCTAAGATATTGTGTGTTTGAAATAAACTAGGAACCTACAATAACCAAAAAAAGAGACTCAAACCTATTTTGAGTTACATAATTTTCAATTAACTTCATTTTTAAAATGTTTTAGATTAATTATGAGAGTAAAACTTCATTTTAATTCAATATCAAGTAACTAACATGAAATAGCATCTCTTAACCTACTTATAAAAAACTGTTTTCCCTATTCTTTTTAAGACCTCTGAATGTTGCTTTTTAGAACCCCATTAAAATCAAAGTAAAATCATTGTAAGAAACACGTAAAAAAATAAATTGTTAACCTTTTTCGTATGTGTGAAAAGCGTGACTGTCTTCCCTACCTTGTGTTTCATCATTTATTTCTCTACCACGTGGAAACTCTACCACTTTATTCATGAGTTATTATTTGGTGGGTAAAGAAGAGAAGTTAGGAGGAAATTAAAAAAAGATCACGTTTTATAGTTTTTTTAATTTATAGAGAAAAGAGAAGCAAAATATGTCAAATTTCATCTCCTAATCCTCTTCTCAAATTAAAAAGATTTAGAGAGAAAACAACTTTTAAGCTTAATTTGGTTCCCATATTTTATCTTCTTTACTTTTATAACCTTGGGAATACAAAATTTTGAAATTCAATTTTTTTTTCCACTCATATTTTTTTTCCCTCTCCTCCTATTTTTCTTTTTTCCCTTTCCTTTCTTCATACATTCTACGTCTCTTCCTTTTTTTATTTTACACTCAGTATGCAAGGGTTGTTATCGGTTCGAGTTGCATGTTATCGGGTTAAAATCTGTTCGGTTGAATCGGGTTTTACTTTTGAAAATATGAACCACGCACCCTACCCCCTAATATAAGAGTATGCGGACGTATTGGATCGGGTTATGTCGGGTCGTGTCAACACAGGTTCGTATTTGACCCGATAGAATAAAATAAATATACGCTATTAAAAATAATTTTATAATCTAATTTATAAATATAGTATCAACTATTGCGTTGCGTACGTAAACAGTACTAACTACATCAGTATTATACTATATATTTAAAACTAGGGATGAGCACGGTAACCACAACCCTGATCTGGTCCAGAACCGAATTAGTGGAACCCCTCCAGGATTTTTCCCCGTAGCAAAATTAGTGGTAACCCGGGAACCGTACCGTAACAATGGAGATTCGTATACCACCCTGACAGGAAATCGATGGTTTTTCCTATTTTTCGGTAGTTTCCCGATTGGTACTATGTTCCCAGTACCGAACTAGTTTTTCCCCGATTTTTTTTTACACTCTAATCAAGAAACCGACCCGTAATACCGTATAACCGGGATTCGTTACCGCGTTTCGTTAACGGAACCGTAACAGGTTACGCGGATTGGTACCTTCGGGGATTCGGGTCTATATGCTCATCCCTATTTAAAACCGCAAAGATTGGTCGGCCTGCCGAGGCAACATTTAAAATGCTTCATTCATCAACACCGATCAGGTCATCCCTCCTGTCGGAACCCGCCTGAAACCACAAAAACCCCGACACAAACCCCGCCTGAAGGACGACGCCGTGAAAAACCCTTCCGACGCCATTTTGGTTATTATTATAACTTTCCCGCTTTGCTACGGGGTGTCCCTCCCAACTTTGCTACGTGGTCCGCTCACTCTCACTCCTCTCAGTTGATAGCTTCTCAAGACACACCTCTCCCTCAATCTTTTGTCTCCATATCTCTCTCTAGCTAAAGAACAGATCACACCGGGCTCTCTCTCAAAAGCAGAACATGTGTTTAGGGTTTTTTTTTAATTGTGGGTCGTTCTTTTGTTGCTCAGCAATTAATAGCGCCAAGGGGGATGCTAGGTTGTGGTGGTTTTGGTGCACAATTGTTGTTTACGTGTTGGGGTTGCTGAGTATTTTTTTGGCGTGATTAATCTTGCAAAAAAAGGCAGCCACCACCACCCCTGTTGCTTCTAAGGTATTCAAACACATTTATAATTTTGATTTATTTTTTTGTAATTTTGTATAAGTTTTTTTTGTTTGCAAAGTAAACATTTTATTAATTACCCAAGATACATCAATACAAAGAAACAGACATGCCTGTTCTTTGTGATACAACTAAGAACCATACTAATACACTACTGATAAACAATCAAAACATTAGAGATACCATTTAACTCTGAGATGCCAATACTCAGAGTAAAGATCAGCCAGCCAGTTTAGCTAACCTTGAATGTTCACTATAAGCACCAACACCATAACCTCACAACTACATTTCCACAACTCAAAACAGCCCAATACCATTCAACCACCACAATGGCAAAGGCTGTTAGGAGAGGGCATCATTGTGAAGGTTATAGCACCCACTCACAATACAAGTGGGGCTCTTCCAACCTTGCTACATTTCCCACCAAATCATCTCCAAACACAGACAGCATATGCAGCATCACCATCTGGTTTAGAAGCAATAAGGCAGGCATCACAAAGTTAGAAACACGCACCCACATGTAAACCATCCTTACCTCCTTTAGTATGGCAAATCAGAAACCAGATAAGTCATCTGTTCCAATCCTTACCATACACACCCAGGACACTTACCCTTCACAGTACAGGACACCTACCTTATGGTACATCATCCTGTGCAAAAGTCCACAAAGACCCAAAACAGAGGATTAGCTCCTCCCAAGGCCAAACTAACCCAACTATAATGCTCTATGGGACTCTTACCGAGGACAACTCCAAGATACAAGGTTCCTGCCACTGTAGTGACTTGCAAGAACAATCCATGAACCATGATAACATTCACAGATTATCAATACACCCAGAACTCATCGATACCTCTTGACCCAAACACTCCTTTAAGCAGCAACCATTGAAATTAGACTTTCCTTATCCCATTTCAAGCCCCACTGACTAGCCATGTTAATAACAGCAGTGGACTTTTTAACTCTAAGACACTTCAACATCTCAGTAATATTCTCAAGAATAACTCCATACATCTCCTCCTCTGTTCTCTTCAGATGCTGAAAATTTCTTTTGTTCCTTTCCATCCAAATGTGGTACACAGTGGAGGAGAGAATGAGCTTATCTACAACTTGCCAAATCTTATTCTTAGGAGGCCTTGCAGACAATTGCAGAACAATATCTTTCAATTTATTAGAACACAGATTGTTACCCTTTACCTGAATTTTGTCCCAAACTTTTTTAGAAAAGGGACACTCAAAAAATAGGTGTTCATGGTTATCACTACATCCATTACATAGTGAGCATTTTAAGTTTCCATCTTGAATCCAAACCATTCTGTCTTGAGTTAGAAGCTTCCTTTGAATAGACATCCATAAGATAATATCTTGCTTGGGGTTGCACTGAGAAAACCAGACCACATGATGCCAACTCACTTTGGGCCATTTCTCTCTTAAAGTTAAGCAGGCTGCATTTGTGGAGTATTTCATTGGTTTGTTACCCTCACTAATCCACAAGGCACTGTCCTTACTATTAGATAGAATAGGAACTTCAAGATTGCAAATTTCAGGATATCTATTCTGCCATTCATCAATCCACTTCCATTTACCCTCACAAATTGCATCAGCCAAACAGTCACCATTATTCATTCTTACATCATAAATGTCCCTATTTTGGATGATTTTATCTAAAGGGCCAATTCCACACCATTTATCATGCCATACAGAAATTGATTTTCCATCACCAATCTTGAACATAACATACAGCTTAATTTTGTATAAGTTTAAATGTCTAAAATGTGTAATGAGTGAAAACATGATGACTACAGATTTAGAGTAACAGATTGTTGTTAATTTATGTTTTATGTTTGCGATTTTGTTTAATTTGCTTTGTTTGTGTCTAAGATTTTGTTACTGCCGTTCGCAGCCGTTGTTTGCCACCCGACCACCACTGTTGCCGTCTTCGTTGTTCGCTGTCGGCGCTGCTGTTGCTGGGCATCACCAAGTAAGTGATTTTCTTTTTTTGTTAAGTTATTTATTGTTTATAATTTTGTAAAGGTTAAATGTGTATATTTTGTATAAGGTTAATGTTGAAATGTGTTTAAGGTTAATGTAAATTGATATTCTGAATTTGGCTAAATGTGTATATTTCGTTTCGTTGCTTGCGTGCCTTTTATTTTTGGGTTGATCACTTCGTAAAAATGAATATGAACACAAATTGAGTGAGGATCACCACTAAAAATTGTTGTCGAAAAGCAAGATGAAATCTTAATATGAATGCATATGACCTCCGAAACGATAAACAGAATAAACCCATATCGAGGTCCTAATTGTATGACTTTGGTACGTGTGTGCCGATTTATATTTCCCGTCTTAAGAAATCAAGATCCAATATTCCATTTATTGTTTATAAGCTTTCACAATATGTGGGTTACAACAGAATGCTATTAGTATACAGTACAATAGTACATATTTTGTTCTCACTTTTATTATCGTTTTTCGCTATTTTGATCAGTTCGTGTTTCTTATAATGGACTCCTACATTCAGTTGTTGGGATTAGTCGTGTCGCTATCCAGTTTTCGGCCTATGAGCAATTCAATTACTACGCAAGAGACTCTTATAAAACAACATGCCAGAAGCAAGCACAGCAAAACAACAGGTAGTAAGTATTTCAACCAATCTTTATTCATCTAAAACTATTCTTGAAGACATAAAAAAACATCACTAAAAGTATAGATGGAATTGATCACACGTAGTTTAATTAATGGCACCTTGCATGATCGATGGGTTAAGACACGGTTATAACATGGCAGACCATTTAGTTGGTTTTGGGCTTACGTTTCATAAGCTCACTTTTGTGACTTATTTCGAAACATTTCGGCTTATATAAGTTTATTATGTCATCTTAAACTTACATAAGCCGAAAAGTTTCCAAATAAGCCACAAAAAAGTGAGGTTACGAAACATAGCCACATAGGCCCAAAAACCAAATAAGCCATAAGCCGGAAACATAAATGTCAGCAATGCCCGCTTAGTGGAGAATCAAAACTGTAGACACTAAGTTGTTATTGAGCATAATGGCATGAGCACGAGGCCAGGTACTAACTACAACTTTAATACGATCTTCAAACCAAGTTCATTAGTTTCTGCATCACAGGGCTTGATTTAATATAGGTTAGAGCATGTGTTGTTACCCGAAATCGTAATAAAACAGCATGCCAGAAGCAAGCACAGCAAAACAACAGGTAGTAAGTATTTCAACCAATCTTTATTACATTGTAAAACTTTTAAGCACATGTACTTTGATAGTGCACATGCTTTTTTTTCTTCATATATATCTTATAAGTATCCTGCTTTTTTTCTTCATATATATCTTATATGTATCCTTCCTTGAAGTATTGTAATCAGGCTGAGTTTGTGCTTTCTCATATTATAATTTAAGAACGTCTAATAAGTGCTTATGTTGTCCGTAAAAGTATATGTATTTGAATTAAACAAGGAACAGTAGCATAAAACCTATGTGCTATATCCTACGACTATGCTATTAAATATGTGTTTATTTTGCCCCAATAAGTACTGCTTACCTTGCTACTTGAGAAGACAGTTAAAATACTAACTGACGTGTTGCTTGCAATAAGATCAAATCAGCCATGGACACTAGAATTGAAAAGGATCCTCCTTTGATTGCGAAGTGAAAGCAACATTGTTTTCATATTCACTTTGTATATTAAACATACATGTACATGCCAAAGCCTTGCGACCTCCCACCAAAAAGACTAGACAAATTTTGAAGGAAGCAATGGGTGGACCACACAAACATATAAAGTAGAGTTCCAAAAAGTTTCAAATTTTTATTGCGTTTGAACTCGAAATGAAGGCAAGCATGAATTCAGAGTGGTATTAAATGTCACCGAGACAGTGCGATGAAACGGAGTATTCGGAGTTTAATTTGGTTTTTAGCTCGACTAAGAATTTATTGCTATGGTTTGTTTTGGTATATGTAAGTTGAAAATTGTACATCACATTTGTGGTACTTTTGTTGTAAGTTTGCGCAATTACTGAATATTGATTCATATTGAGATTGTTCATAGTTGTCGTAAATTCATTGCATGTAATACTTCTGTACCGAAACAATATGTAGTCTTTGTATGTCATGAAAGACTATGCCATAACGTTTTGTTTCGCATCGTTGCTGCAATTTACTATCAGTATTTTGGGCTATTTTAAGTTTTAAGATTTGTTAAAACTGGTAGATATTTGATACTAATGCACTAGATGGAGCGATGTGCACTTGGCGGCTTGCGGCTGGATGAAGGAGTAATGTTCGTCCAATGGAGTTGTGTATATTGACGTGACGTTTGCAGGCATTAATGTATGCCTTCCTAACCTTTCTCCCTCCATAATTCTTAACATTATAAAAAAATACTTTATATAACAAAGATTCTATTCATATCCATTGATTAAGGGACTGTTGCTTTGATGTGTCATTGACAAAAAAAAAGGAATGGTGGATGCAGTTGAAGCCGGCAAAAGAATAAGAATTATACCTATTGGGATGATGTATACATATGCACTTATTCATACACAGATGACAGATATGCTTGCCATTACTCAACATCGATGCAAAGAAGGTATCCTGCACATATCTTTTTCTTGGCGCCTTTTTTTCTTCTTATTTGTCCCGTTTAAGTGTATTGTCTGATTAGCCTACCAATCCTTGCACCAACCCCACCACGTGACACAATGGATGAAGTGGCAGAAACCGGTTCAGGCACAACAACGTCCACCCCACATCAGCCAGCATCGCCAGAAAAAAGACCAATTTCAACAAAGAGATCGGTTCTACCCCATCTATCATCAAAAGCAAAGAAAAAAAGTAGATTAAATAGGTAGAAATCAACCATGGCACTTTGCAAACTTTTATAGACAACCTGGCAACCTAATATGAGAGAGAGCGAAAGTGGTGGGTTCATGGGTTACACAGAAGAAAGAGGGGATTAAGTCCATTGATTTGTATGAACTTTGTAGGAATCTTCAGGTTGCTTTGGGCACTATGAAATGCCAGGTTAGTTCGTCATTGTTTTTTGCCATGCTTTGGATTTCATGCTATCATGTAGAACACACCTCTTTTATGTTTTTGAACCTGACTGTAGCAACGCATGTAGTCTTTTGTGTTCAATTATAAGTTTTTTTTTTGGATTTTGCTGCTATCATGTAAAACATATTAGTATTAAAATTTGGAATGGAGACAAAATAAGAAGTGTCAAATAACAAATTTTAGCAGCTTTTCCCTTTTAGATACTTAGAAAATGAGTGCACGTCTGAACATTCTAATTATTCTTATCAGATGGAATGATCATTGTGTCGTTGTAAACTTTGACGAGGCTCCTACTGCTGATTCACAAATATAACAAGATGGACACGAATCTCAGGTAAGATTTTTGTAATTCACGTTACAAATTAAATGTTATCAAATGCCTTAATTTCTTGACATCGACATAAGTTGATTTACATATAAAAGGTACAAGGTTGAGTAATGACCCCTGTGTTTTTGACATCTTTTTATTGCAGGATGTTATGAAAAGTTTTGTGGCAAGCACCTCCGAATCGTAATGGAAGACAGGTAGAAGATATAAGTGAGATTGGGTAGCGTTGTAGGTTGGAGCGAAGAATGAGGTAACGATCCTGAGAAACATGCCTGCATACTTGAAGCAGCAGAGCTGCAGAAGCAGAGTGGTGAAATTGTGAAGTTGCTATATGCATACTTAAGGTTGATTACCATTCATCTTTCACAGCTTGAAATCCAATCAATGTTGATGACATGCCTATTGATATTACATAACATAAATTGTATTGAATGCAATATGCTCCGTTTGCTAATTTTGTTTAGGCATTGACTATGAGAAGTAGTAGCAGGTTGTGATTATAAACAATTCCGTCTAACATAGATTAACGTAAAAACGTAAAACCCGCGCTCCATTGTAACGTAAAACCCGCGCTCCGCAACGGAGTGCGGGTTAAAAACCTTGTTATGATTAAATATCATAGTAGCATTTACTGTTTTTACATTCTCAACTAGTTATCATGTTTTAGTTTGAGAAAATAGCATGCATGATGTTATATACGCACACCATGTTATAAGAAACAATATACGTTTTATGTGAGTTCAAGATCTTAATGTATTGCTACACCAGTAAGTAAAATGTAAGAATGAAAACTAACAAAAATAAGATCATGCTACTATTATACAGTAAACGATAATGAATTATAAAGCAGTGAACGATAGAAATAATGTTGAAAACAAAGTTGCATTCTATTTTCGCGTCTTAGCGGGTTGAGCCGATAACATAAATAACTCAACTCTAACCCGACCCTATAATAACCCGATAAGGTTTTTCAACCCGATTGAACCCGACCCGATAAGCTTTATTGGGTTCGGGTTCGGGTCGAGTCAACCCGACTCTGCTGACACCCCTACTCAGAGGAGTGTACAATCAAAAGAAAGAAAGAATACACAAAACAATATTACAAAGGAAATCATTACTCTCGCTCGATGTACAGAAGCAAAAGATTCCCGGCCTGAGTTGCTTTTAGTGACCATGCTCAAATCTATTAAGGCTACAACACTATTGATAGCTAAGATAATATTTTATTTTATATTAAAATATATGTTTCTCCTTTTTTTGGTATGACAAGAGATGACTCTACACCTCATTTTGTTTTTAATTGATAATCTTAAGCTAATATTGTAACAACATGTATCACTTTTGAGGATCGAGATTCTCTCAAGTTAGAATGAACATGATTGGTCATGTTCCCTCACATACAAAACTGTGGGGTCTACTGCGGGACCTGGTCTTTCTTTTGTTTGTGAGAAAACATGACCGGTCATGTTGATCTAAACTTGAGAGAATCTCAATCCCACTTGTGACCATCAACAATACATAAAGGCCTACTGGAGGTAAAAGAGAAAAAAGAAACAAATTGAGATAGCATATGAATTATGAAACCATGATATCTTAACATAGATGGTACTACTAAGTTAGCAAGCAATATTAGAACTGTAACCAAACATGTTGAGTTTGGAACATAAATGGTGCTACGAAAGTAACGCTTTTGACGCTAAAGACAACACTTATATATATATTTCTATTAATACCATTAAAGTTATATTAGGAGGCTACAAATACCAAACAAAAGTGTATAATAGTGGCTTGCGGGAGACAATGAATTCCGGCTCCTACATGACAATAACATTGTAAAAGCATAGACACACCCATTTAGAGTTCCTTGAGAATGTGACTGGAAGCCATTCCTCGATTTTCCATTTAAGAAATGCTAGTGATTATGTGTTATAATAGAATGAGACTGTTCTATGTATAAAGATTGGTTTGCAATAACTTTTACAGTAGCATATAAGACTTCATAATTAATGTGGTAAAATAAGTGTTTGTAAATATGACACACCCTTAATCTCTTTAGCGTAGATAATTAAGAAATAATACACGTAAATGTTCATAACCTGTGCTTCACCGCCTATTTCTTACAGACAACATATGGCGAATCCAACATTCCAAATTAGTATTGAAACATTGAAAGTAGTTTACCATGCAAGATTGGAGTTTCATTCCATCTTTAACACAACCTCCTCTTTTTGGCTTTTTCATCCTGTATACAACATTACAAAGCAATCCAGATAAGAAATTAACGAAGCGTTTCACAATGTTTTGTGCACTGCGCTTAACCTATATGCCATAGGAATTCAGATGCGGATGCATAAATCAGTTATTGACTTATTGTATTAATTTACCTAAACTGTTAATTCTAGACACAAGAAAGGAATGTCATGAAGAGTTCATAATACTCATCTCCAGTCCAGGCTACACAGTCACTTAATGTAAGGGACTCAGGCCCGGATTAGGGCAAGGGCGGGCTGGGCCGGCGCACAGGGCCCAAAAATTTTGAGGGGCATCATTTTACAAAAAGGCCATTGTATATATTTGTTAACATGAAGTCTCTTTTAAAGCCCACTACCAGGCCTTATGTTCAACATTGAGGTGGGCCATTTGTTCTTCGTATATCTGCGTCAATATAAACGAGTAAACGACTATATGAAAAAGAATTACAATTTCATATTGATAAGTATAATCACGTTTGATTTCTATTTGTTAATGATTCCTCTTTGCGATTGAGAGGTAACTTTTTTGACTTCTTTTTATTTTTGAAATCTTTATTGAGATTCTCAATTGTTCTAGGGTTTATGTTTAATGCATGTTACAGTCTAAATTAGTGTCGTAATTATGTAATGGCTTTCTATTGTCTACTTAATTAGTTCTATTTGTGATAACAACCTAGTTTTGTTAAGAAAGATTTGTTTTGCGTCATGTTGGTTATTGAGGCGTTTGATTTTTTTAACTTTGTATCAATGTATGTATATTGACTTCTAGGCTGTCATTGAGTTTGACTTTGTTATATAGTCTATCGACAATTTCATTCTTAAAAACTTTAGGAGGATAACATTATTTAAATAAGCAATAGATTTTGCTTGTTGCATCAATAACTCTCGACTACAACATTATTTTTTAGTAGGGTTGATCCTTTTTACATACAAAAGAGCCAACAAAGGGCATTAACAACTCCAATTTAGGCTGGCCTTCTTCGAATGCAGATTTTGCACACTAAAAGGGCCTAGTTTTTCTTACCGCCCAGGGCAATCAAAATTCACAGGACCGCCTGTCGACATGCAAAAGTAAAATACACCCTTTGATTTTTAAAAATAATTAAGGGAAACCGGTGAATACCTTTAGGGACGTTTGGTACGACAGAATCGCAAAAAATGGAAATGAAGTAAATAATGGAATCGTAAAGAAAGAGAATAAGTCTCAAGAAAGAGGATACATTCATATGTTTGTTACCCAATACAAAATCAATGTGAGGAATATCATGTTTTTAAAAATTTGTACTTTGTAAAATCTTAAATTTTTTTAAAAAATTAATTTTTTTTCGTAAATTTTTTTTAAAAATTTTACAAAAATTTTAAAAAATTTTCAAACTTTTAAAAATCTTTATTTTATAAAAAAATTTTAATTTTTTTTCGTACTTTTTAAATTTTAATTTTTTTTCTACGAAAAAAACTAAATTTTTTTAAAAGTTCAGAAAAAATAAAAAAGTAAAAAAAGTCGAAGTAAAAAGTAAAAGGTTTTAACTTTTTTATTTTTTCTTAATTTTCTTTAAACATATTTTTTGTAAATTTAAAAAAGTACGAAAAAATAAATTTATTTAAAAAAATTAAGATTTTAAAAAGTACGAAATCTTTATTAATTTTTTTTAATTTTTTAACGAACAACGTAAATGAAAAACATGTGCCACACACATGATTTATCCCTTTTTTACATAGTTTTTTGATTCTCAAGTTGGTGATTCTCACTATTCTCTACTTTTTTTAAAGAATGAATTTGCTTTCCAAAGAATCATATTTTAATTCTCTATTCTCATTCTTTTATGTACCGAACTAAAAAATTCTTTCAATGAACATTTTGATTTGAGGCATTTGGTTGATTCATTATTGATGATCACAAACTTCTTGGGTTTGAAATATAAAAAAAAGTTACATTAAAAACGAATATGAACCGGATCAATAAAAGAGATTAAAAGAACGAATATGATAAATCTATCTATTATCTTCTATAAAATAGAGTTTTAAAAAACATCCTAATTAATTTTTTCCATAAATAACACTTAATAAGAGCTTGACACGTGTACTCCAAGAATGGGTTTGAATCGCCTTTCGAAACAACCAATTTCATTTTCTGCTTAGAGCTCAAGGTATAGTGAGTCATGGCTCAAGCCATGGACGAAAACGCCACCCCACGACGCTAGAACCACACCCCGGGTGGCGTTTTCGTGTTTGGCGCCGTATTCCCCAACCGAGATGGTCCCGGAAAACGCGACGTGAAAACACGAGATGCCATACCGCGTCTCGCGTTTTCGCGTTTCGCGTATTCGGGTATTATAATTTATTTATTTTTAAATTAAAAAAAAAAACTAGCCGTTGGGAACGACATTTAAAAAAAAGCCGTTTTTGGGGTTTTTTTTGTAAATATTAAACCACTATATTCCCTATAAATATATATACAACTCCCATTGTACTCCCGAGCAATTTCAACAATTTTGGTTATCACAAACACAACAAACCCAACAATCCCAACAATTCCAATTTCCACCGCATTCGACCCAACAACCACAATCCGACGCCGACGCGGAAGCCGAGGACGAGGGCTCGTCACACAAACAAAACCGAAAAAAATCAATCGCCAAATAACAAGCTAGGGACAAACACCCTCGGGAAACTAAAACCGATCGGTCGTATTGGACCCAAGAGGAGGAAAAACTTTTGGCGAAATGCTTCATCGAAATATCCGAAGATAAAAAAAATAGGAGTGACAGATCGAGGGATACTTTTTGGTACAAAATTCTCGTCATATACAACCAATAAGCCGAAGAACAACGTTTTAAGACACGAAATAAAAATATGTTGACGAGTAAGTGGACGCCGATGAATCGTGATGTTGGCAAGTTTAACGCGATTTACGACCAAACCGACCTTTTAAGTGGCAAAAATGATGAAAATTTGTATACTTGGGTACTCACTTTGTATCGTGATCAAATGAAAAGTGAGTTTCGTGAGCTTTCAGCATATGATGCTTGGCTTTTTTTATCAATATAAATAATAAAAAAGTACAAGAAACAAGTGGGGTCGCGCATATAACAACAAAAAAATTGTAATAGTGTTAACTAGGAAGATGTTTTTGATTTATGAGTATTTTGCGGTGTTATGAAAAAGAAAATAATGAGGGTGACATCACTTTTTATCATGACTCAAAGACCACACCTAGTGCTCTTTTAACTACAACATTCATATAAACTTGATTAAAATGGAATGTTGTTTAATAGTTACAAGCAAACTTTTGAAATACATACTCTCTCGCCTTTCTTTCAATGTAACACAATAATATCATGGGGATGACTTAGCTACAATTTTTGTAGACAAATAGCTACAAACTTTCAATGAAAGAAAAATAAACAAGAATGACTGCCCGCAAACAGGATTCATGGACCACAAAAAATAACCCAGAGACCCACAATTATAGCACAAAAATGTTAACCAATAAGCTACAAAAATTGTAACTAATATATTCCCAAAATCGATAATCTTTTCTAAATGAGAATGAAAAAAGTATAAATGTAAAATAATTAAAAACAGTCTTAAATCTAACTTATCCAACATTTTTTCTCTATCAAAATAATAAAAATAAACTTTATTAAGTGAATGACCAGAATATTGCAAAGCATATGAAAGCCATCTTTTTTTCCTTCTTCAGTTGCCTTGCATTAGAGTATATACTTTTACGGGAATTATTTCCTTAATATATTATAACTAATTCTAATTCACTTGAACCTTTAAACGTTGATCGTTGTTATGTTTACATGTATGAGTTCACAGTCCTGAATTGCATATTCCCCACTTCAACAAAAGTAAGTAACATCTTAAGCTTGGTTATTTAGGCTTTTTTATTTCAGAATTGTGATTTCATCTGAATTTACTTATAAGAAAGATATTACATGCAACGTTAAGGAGGCAGGTTTGGTGTCAAGTTTCCATTGTCAACTAATTTAAGGTGCTACCAGTCATTCTGCAACCGTTTGACTTGAAGAAATTAAGATGATATCGCATTGATACAAATCAATGTGGCTTAGTAGTTTTTAACCTAAAATCAACGATGAAACAATGGGAAGACTCCAAGTTTTCCATGCATGGATTAGTTTCAAGTCTTTCAAATAATATCTTGAGCATACAAAAGAGCACCTTTTGGACAATTTGCATGCTTAATACTTTTAATGTGTTTTGTTTAAACTTGCATCTAATGATGTTATACAAAAATTCAATTTGGCATACCAAAACATCTATGATGTTTTCTTATCACAGGACAATATTTGAGTGAGATGAATTGTATAACTTTGAAAAAGATGTCAAGAACTATTAACATATAAGTACGTCTACCCCTATGTACTTTTTTTGTGTTTATTGGGTCTCTATCCCAGAGCACATTTTCTCTCACAGAGAAAGGAAAAGGCACTAGCCGAAGTAGAAGGATGCAGGCGCTACATCTATGATTTCCTTGTCCAATCAACTAACTGGCAGACTGACTAAAATACAGTGTGCATGTACCACCGTAAAACTTAACAACATTTTCACTATCATTGTGAAAAATAAATGACTGTATGGGAAAGAATATTACATCACATCAAATTAGCATAATTCCATTAATTACTCTTTATCAACAATACAATACACACAAATTGGTACACGGTGGCACTGAGCACTAACATGCTAACAGCACCCAAACAAAAGGCGCCTAAAATTAGCCCGCTACAGTGCTACAGTACCGGCCCTAAAATTAGCCCAAAATTCGGCCCAAACTAAAAAAAAAAAAAATTACAAAACAAACCCTTAACTTTTAACTGTTTACGACTTTTTTACATAAATTTTTAAAAAATAAAATAAAAAAAGTCTCAAGTTTCTTTTCTTCGCCCCCCGCCGCAACGCGCGGGTTAAATTCCAACTCGTTAAATACAAAAACCATATTAAATCCTTCCTATTTAACTAAATACAAAAACCATATTAAAAAGTGTGTTGAAATATAAAAAAATTAAAATCAATATTTCTATGTTTAGGACTTTCATTAGGTGACCGAAGATAGTGATATATTCCTATGGATCTCATAAAAAGCACCGCAAGTAGACCTTCTTACAAGAGTGTGTTTAGCAAACACAATGTAAATACGGTTGCTTTTGAAGGATCATCAAATGCTAAACATAAGCTTAAGAAAGATTAAAATGGACCAATACTCGGGCATTACGTTTTCATTACGACTGAATTAGTCTTTGCTTATATTTTTGTTTGGACTTCTTTATGTTAAGCTCGGTTTGAAACTTGGTCAGTTGATATCATGTGCTCCTTATAGTTTCTTTTTACACCCTTGCTGCATATAAATCATGATAAAATTTAGTTAGTCCCTTCTATGTGAACTAGTTAAGCGCCCAAATCAATTAAGAGCAATGTTTATGGTTTAGAGTTCATTTTGTTCTAAGGATTAAGCATCAAGAATGATTTTGAGTAATATGCTGATTTGGAGATAAATTTTTTTATGGATAATTGGAGTAGACCACTGAAATATAATTTGGACCAAACAATTTTTATTGACATGTTATTATCAAAAGGGAGATGATTTGTACACACAAACTTTTTGCCATACACCACTAAATATGCACACAATAAAACACAAAGATGCATATTTATTGGTGTATGGCAAAAAGTTTTTGTACAAATCACCTTCCTTATAAAAAAGATAAAAAAATAATAATAAATAAAGTACAAAATTTGTTAAAAACGTTCAAAATTTTAGACTATCAAATACAACCAGACCCGAATAAATAAATAACCAAGTATTATGGAACTGAAAATAAAGTCGGAAAATCTTGCCAAACCGAAGCACCCTAAATCAAAAAACATTGTCTAAACACAATCCAATCCCAATAAAAGGGGATATCCAAAGATAGTAAAAATCCTTGTTTAAACCACAAGGACATTCAACAAAGAGGAGACACTTACTCTCTGAAGTACAATCATCAAAATCCTTGTTTAAACATTCTTCATGTTCTTCCTCTTGACTTTTTTAACCTGGTTTTTTAGAAAAGCCTTCTCTAAGGCCACATCTTCATGTTGTGATCTTGTTGAGCAAAAGTAGCTTGGTTCTCAATGGGTTCCAAGAAAGCTAAATCATCAAAAACTACCATGCGTACCACCTACAAAAGGTAAAGAAAATATTAATTTTAAGTGAAAAAATCTAGTTAAAAAAGATTCAAAAGTTGAATACATACTTGTGCATAGCGATGGGGTTCTATTGAGTTGCTAGGATGTAGTTGTTAGCATTTACTCTTTCACACAGTCCAACTCAAGTCCAACTCAAGAACATGTTCTTTACTCAAGCACGTAACTCGCTTCATTTGTTGATCTAGTTGATACTCGTTTCCATCACGCTCTTGAATACATAACTATAATTGAAACAATCAGTTCATGTATACACACAAATAAGTAACGATTTCCTATATCCGAAAGAACTAATTACTTGTTTAACAAGTATAGGCTATGAACTTAAATGTCAATCACATTTTGGTAATGGATTGAGTAAATTATATACAAATCGATGCACCCATAACTTAACAAAAGGTGATTTGTGCATGAGATTATGTCATGTAGCATAAGAAGACTCGACAACAACGACAACATTTTGAACAAGTGAATAAACTTCATTTAAAGTTTCTACAAAAACACAAATAACTTCTCAAAAATGGAAACTAAAATAATAAAATCATAGAAACTGTTTTTTAACTTAAAAGATAAACAGTGCATAAAGTTGTAGTGATAAATTTTTTTTATAGGTTATAAATGAAAAATAATAAAAGGTTGAAGATTTGAGGATTAAATATCATGTTTTTAAACCCGGTTCGACCGGAACGATTAAACAGGTTGAACCGTTTCTGTTCAAAAAATGTGTCAAATTAAACCGGTTTTTGTATTTTCAAAACCCACTTTGACCCGGTAGAAGGCCGGGTTGACCCAATTGTCGAACACGTTGCACCGAAAAAAAAGCTGATGAGTTATAAACGAAAAATAATAGTAAAAGTTTGAGGATTTTGGGATTAAACATAACGTTCTGAAACCGGTTCGACCAGTCTGGTTCAACGTTTCCTGTCGAAAAACTAGTCAAATTAAACCGGTTTTTATATTTTCGAAACTCTTTGATCCGGTGGAAGATTGGGTTGACCCGGTGGTTGAACCGGTAACCCGGTAACTCGACCGAATCCGGTTTCCAAAACATTGATTATTAGTTCCATATATACTTTACGGATAGCCAAAAAACATATATAAATCATATAGATTACATATTATAAGTATAAACGCTTTGCTTTTATATAGCTAATAACTAATGAAAACATCGTCATACAAAATTAACTACAACAATAAGATATTATTTACCAAATAAAATAACTTACTGAAATATTGTTTACTAAACTTTATTTCATTTACTAAAAAGAAAATTATTTAGTTACTAAAAAGTAACAGATAACTTACTTAGTGCTACGGATGATTACATGACCATCGAAGTAACAGAAATCTAACATGTTTTAATCATTATGAAGGTAATCTAGTCCACGGGACAGAAAGAGAGACGTGAGCTGGATCGCCTTGAAAGAAATCAGAAGCCATGAGCTCGATCGAGAGTAGTGTCTGCTTGTAAAGGAGATGGGTGTGTGTGTTTACTCAGGCATGAAAGAAGGAGAGGAATGTATGTGTGTGTTTTAGCTAGGGTAGAATCAGGTGGCCATGGAGGGTTAAGAATATTTAGCCATTGAATCTGAGTACTCCGAGGTGAAAATGAGCCGATCTAGATCTAAGATCTAGGGATAATAGTGGGAAGAAATATTTATGGGTTTGTTGTATAATGGGCTCTTTATTTAAGAATGGGCTGTTGTATAATTGCTTTAAAGTTAAAGAGACATTTTGAAGAGGACATGAAATCATCATGAGTGTGTTATCTTTCTTAGAAAATCAATTTTTTTAATAGCCAGTTTAGTAGTTTAAGTCATTGGTTCAACTAGTTGAATCGTCAATGCGAACCGGTTATTTACATATGTATACGTTTTTTTTTTCTAAATTCATTTGCTATGTGATCTTGAATGATTTCATGATTTACCCCACTTTATTCCTATATTCGATTGAACCAATAAGAATATAGCAAAGATTTGCAACAACCATCAACTTATGATACTAAGTTATAACAATCTATATTAAAGCCATTTGGCGAATTAGTTTGAGGAGCTAAAACTTATCAATGTAAAACGCATAAAAAAATATCAAATTATCGTCTGTTGCATCCATATTGTATACTTTATAACAATTTTTGGATGGTTCTAAGAGTTTAAAGTTGGTCATTAGCTAATCTTCAGGTTGCTTCCTTATTTTTAGTTTATCAGATTTAGCGTTGGGGATGGTCTTTATTTATGTTAGGGGGAATTGCATATATATCCATGCAAAAGCTTAAAATTGCATATATATATATCCAACTTAAATTCATAATTGCATATATATCTTTTCAAAAGCTTAAAAATTGCATATATATCCAACTTAAACTACTAATTGCATATATATCCTTAATAAACTTTTGTAATTACATATATATCATTTCTTAACCTTCATAATTATATATATATATATATATGCCGATGAGCATAGGGAATCTATACTCGAGCATTCAACTGGGCCTTGACATGATAGGTGAGGAATCA
>BQNB010091125.1:0-24714 GCA_026074375.1 Tanacetum coccineum
TGCTGGCAGACTTAACTTGCTCTACCAGACTTAACTTCTAAACTAACAGTACTAACTATTTCTATCAGTACTAACTATAACTAATAGACTTAACTTTAATACTAACAGTATTAAGTCTGTTTACAATATTTTCCTAACACACACACACGCCATCTAGTTTTTACAAGTAGCTTTTAATTTAGTTGTAGCTTAAATTTCAAATTCTTAGCTTAATGATGTTTTAATCTTGTAATTTTCCTTTTAAGTATTGTAAGAAAGCTTTTTATTAATGAAATTCAGTTTTTCTTAATCTCTCTAAGTTTCTTTTTCATAAGCTCTCTCATTAAGCAAACTCAATAAGCTAATAAGCTCTTAATAAGCTCTTAATAAGCTCCTTCAGTCTATAAGCTGAAATAGAGCTTAATCAATTTAGATTTAATTCTTTCTAAACCTTAAAACAGTATAACTTACATTTATTATGGATCTTATTGGAATTAAGCTTTTGGAAGGGGATCTTAACTTGGAAGAGATCCCAAGGACTTTACCTTAGCTTATCTAATAAGCTAGGGAGCTTGAAGCTGCCCTATTTGGGAACCTCTTGTTTAGCTAGAGGAGTTTGTAAGTTCTCTTTTATTTTCTTTTATTCTAGCTTTAAATAGTGATTTCTTTGCTTTCTATATTCAGATCTGCTTATTTGCTTATTAAGCTTGCTTATTGTAGCTTATTTGTGTTTTATTTAGCTAATTAATCTCAATAGTTCATCTGTTTTTGACTTTCTTAGTTTGAATCATAGTTTTTCATAAAATAGTCTTAAAAACCTTGAAAAAATCAAAAAAATAGGTAAATTAGCTTAAATCTTAGATTAAGGCTTATTTAGTTGTTAATTCATGATGATTAAGTTTGTTTTAAGCTAGTTTTTATCTGGTATTCAACACTTGTTAATTAAATTTGCAATATAAGCTTTAACTCATAATTGTCATAGTAGTGAAGGGGTGTTTGACATAAGAGTGTTTGACCTCTAAAAGTCAACATTACTTGTGAAATTTGCTTGAATCAGCTTAATTTTCATTTAAGATTAGTTTTCATTTAGTTTTTATAAGTTAGAGTTCAAAATTTCAAAAGGTATGGCTTAATTTAGGTAGTCCTGCACCAGGGTACTTTTTGTTTTGATCTTAGCTTGCTAATTTTGATCCTAGCCTTATAAGGCTTGGTTAGTGTTTGATTTGTGCTCTAACGCTCCATTTGAGTGTGTTTTAGTGCAGGGTTTCCCTTAGGAAACCTGCACCTTTGTGTTGCACTTGTGTAAAATGCACCAGTACTAACCAAAAGGTTAGTACTGCTGTCACAGTTTGTACTGCTACTTTTGGCTTAATTTTTAGTTAAGTAAGAATAGGATTTAGGATCTTAGATTCAAGTAGGTTAAGGTCTAGTTATAGCTTAATATAGAATAAGTCTTAATCTATTTCCTTAGATTTATTTACTTAGTTATGTTTGCTGTCTAAAGTCATAAAAACATATGAAAGCCAAAAAACTAGTACTTAGGTATTTCGGATACTTAATTTGAATTTAGCTTATGTAGTCTAGTTTTATAGTTATATAGATAGATTATAAGTAGTTTAATAAGTCCTTAAAGATTTAGAGTCCAATGTAGCTTTTTAAGGTCTTTAGCTTATTTGGATTTTGAGCTATTTTGCTTAATTCCCTAGTTTGTTAAATTCATGCTTAATTTCAGTAGCTTAAGAGGATGTCTAGTTCTAGTTTCTTTTCTGAAATAGCTTAAGCATCATATAAGCTTTTTAGAAGTCTTTTCCTTTTTAATTTTGAGCTAAAAATAAGTTTTTTAGAGCTTAATAAGTAAAACCTGGTGTTAAGCCCTCCTTTCTGATGGCTCTGGCAAAAAAAGCTTCTTTTTGAGATTGATTTGTTAAACTTCAGCTCAAGTAACTTTTATTAATTTAGGTTCCACTAGCTTCCTTTACAAACTTTCTCTTTCTAGTTTTTAGTAATATTGACACTTTTAAATTTGAGTTATAATTAGACTTGTTTGTTATCGGGTTAGTCCTCAGGGGACCATTCTCGTAAATTTTTTCTGTTCTTAGTTGTTTCTTAGTTAACATTTTCCTTGCCATTAAATGTTTTAACCAAGTTAGTCTTAAGTCAGTTAACTCAGTTAGTCACTAAGTTGGTTTTTAAATAGTTTTAGTTTTTAATTATATAATATGTAGGTTTAAGATTTTATTTAGTTTAATTAAAACTTTTATAAAAAGATAAAATTAGGGCTTTTTTTTTTATATTATTTATGTCACATTTCGGTTTACCTAGTGTAATTTTTATAAAATTTTTAGGAATTTATTTTTAATAGTTTTATTATTTTTATAGTTTTTAATTAGTTTAAATTTTAGAATAATCATATCTTTCAATCAAAAAATCCAAAAAATAGTAATTTCTTTTTCTAAAATTTTCTTTTTACTTAGGAAAAATATAATTTCAAATATTTTATATTTTATTTTAATTTCTAGGATTTAATTAGATTAAAATAGTTTTAAATTCATATTAAATTCAAAATAATCAAAAAAATGTTTTTCTTTTTCCTAAAATTTTCTTTTGTCTTAACTTAGGTTTAGAATTTTAGTTTACATTTTTAGGGGTTGAATTTAGTTTACTTGCTTAATTGTCACGTTTTATTTGTTTCCCGTATTTGTTTAATTGTTTAAATTGTTTTTATTAAGTAGATATAGATTATCAAAAATATCTTTGCTTTATTCAAATTAGAATCCAAGCTTAAACGAGGTTTCAATTTCACTAGTCATTGGGAAAACGACCCGGGTGATCATACTTACCCGGTTTAATATACGTATTATATATTATATTATATATATTTTTGAGAGTGAATTTTATCAAGGTTAACTTGGTAATTTTCTTAATTACTCTTAAAGTTATATTAGTATATATATTTTAGGTGTATAAAACTATCACACCAAGATTCTTTGTTTAAGCTCCAAAATGCGTGCCTTTTAGCTAATCTTCACAAAGTACTCCATAATTACTACAAATCTCAAATATAAATGATTAAGTACCAATTCATGAAATAATTATATAAAATGGGTAAGAAACTTGGGATAAATGATGCTATAAAAGTGACATTTATTTGATGTCATCACTCGGTTATGACGTGTATTCTATCATAAGCTTGGCAAGGATACATATCTCCACCACTAAAGCTAAGGAATGACAAGTCTTCAAAAGGTAAATTGGGTTTAAAAGGTTCATGGGTTTGATCACTCTTTTTAATCTTTATCGATACTAATATTCCAGAAAAGGCAACAAACCACACATACACATCCATAACGATAGAATAGACACACATGGTTGCATTCATTCATTAACTCGAATAAGCTAAAGAATAGGACTAGTAGTCTTCACCAAAAGTCGTAAACCAGCAAGGGGGACAAATCACATATACAAATTCGTAACGACATAATTGACCTACATGATTGGTGACATCAAATAACATCACTTTTATAGCATCATTTATCCCATGTAAATTAACCATTTTGTATAATTATTGCGAGAATTGGTACTTAATCGTTATATTTGAGATTTGTAGTAATTATGGAGTACTTTGTGAAGATTAGCTAAAAGGCACGTATTCTGGAGCTTAAAAAAGAAATCTGAAGAATACTGTTCTGACATCCTATACGCCGTATCCATCAAGGAAGATACGACGTATCTGTGCTTGCACTTCACAAGAAACCATGAAGAATTAAAGATTTATACGCCGTATCAAGAAACCCCAATACGCTGTATCCTATATTGAGTAATTAAATATTCTAGAAGATATTAAATGTGGTCCCTACTCCAAGAAAACCTCCAATACGCCGTATTGACCTCGACCAATACAGCGTATCGAAGAAATTCCAGACACTATAAATAGAAGACCTAAAAACGAGTTTTAAGTGTGCTTGATCATAATTACGATACCATTACTACAAAAGTCGATTTTCAGAAGAAAAGAAGAGCAAAGAAGGTCTCTCTATACGCTTAATTCCATACAAAACACCTTGTAATTCTCATACTCTTAATAATCGTTTGATTTTTAGTATCATTCGTTAAACTTGGTTAGGTTACCTTGGTTGTTCATTATTATGCTTGTATACATTACAATGTTAAGGGCTAATACCATTGGGTATTAGCCATGATTATGATAATATAATGTTTGGTTTGTTTATATCGATTGCTTAATTTATCGTTGATTGTTGATCTGTTTATCAATTCATACTTGTCTATGTGCTTAAATATGTGACCTATCATTTAACATATGTTAGTTGATTTACGACCAAGTTGATAGATATGGGATTGACTCTCCATATTGCGATTTATATATATCAAGCCATCCATAGGATCACAAATAGTGACCTATCTTTACCATTGGTTTAGTGAACAAGTTGGACTAGCAGGTGACCTGGGATCAACAAATAACGTTCTGATTCCTTTGGTAAAGACTCGGACAATAGACTACTAGAATATAAAAAGACGTTAAGCAGTAAGTGGGTGAAGTCCCGATGGGCTAGGGTTTAATAAGATCATCATTATTAATCTCCTAAGATAAATTATAATCAGCAAATAAAATACTTTATGCGGATGCGTTTAATTGTGACAGAATTTAACGTGTCTAGGTTTTAGGAAAAAGTACCGCCTAAATCTAGGAAAGATATAACCCTCGAAATAAGTCATTCATTGCACTAAATAAACAAACCAACGGTCTATTTAATTAATCATGGTTAATACAATTTTCTTATAATTAGCTTGACCGCTCTTCTATCTTCTGATTATCTGTGTGTGTGTGTTATCGTGTTTTAAATAGATCTAAGTCACCACAAACCCGTGCCTATCTCTCAGACTGAAAAACCCCCCTTTTACTGTTAGAATTAGGTTTAGCATAGGGTTAACATTGAATTAATTTAGATTAGAACTAACATAGATAACTAAAATATAGATACACTTAAGAATTAACGCTCTCGCTCTTAGTGATCGACTCCCTACTTACCAACGAAGCTACATCTGATCGGGTACACTGCTCGTTAATGTTGTTTTTAGGTATAGTCGGCGAAATATAAATGTAAAACTTGATAAATAAAATACCTACACTCAATGACACATCAAGTTTTTGGCACCGTTGTCGGGGAGTGAAGTTGTTTAATTCTTATTTATTAGTGTTTTAGTTTAGATTTAGCGTAATTTAGATTAGTTTAAATTTTGTGTTTTTAGTTTAATTTTTGTATGTTTGATTTATTTTTCTGCAATGTATATTTTGCATATTTTTATGCTTGTATGTTTTTTCTGCATTATTAAAGTCTGTTGTAATTTTTGAGTGAAATACTCAATACGGCGTATTCATCTCTTTGGATACGGCGTATAAATTTTTTCTAAACCAATACAGTGTATTCGACTTTAACATCAATACGGCGTATTCAGTTTATTGAATACGGCGTATTAGTCTATTTGACCTTTTTCTTTCTTAGCAATTTATTACTGGTCAAGATGGACAATCTTGACATCACCATGGAAGAATACATCGAGCTTGAAGCTGAAAAAGCTCGTAGGCATGGTCAGACGTTTAATTGGGAAACTGCTACCTACGGTAAGGTCAGGCATCATGAAGATATTGATTACTTCAAAGATTTTGAAATAGATTTCCTTTCCTTCATCTTTATTGATCCTTTGGCAACTGACCACAAGATCTCGTCTAAACCCATGACAAGTCCTCTTGACGATAATAAAATTGACTTTAAATAATCATTTGACGAATCCGATGATGAATATTACACTGTCATATATGACAAAAATTCATTTTCTTATAAATTAATTTCTGTTAACGATTTGAAATTGGATTCAGAAAATGATGATAATAAAGTCAATATATATTCGGATGATGTTGTTGTTGAGCAATCAAATAGTGGTATTGATGCTAATGTTAAGACCCAATACCATGAGTTCGCTGAGGACTTTGAAACAAATCATGACACACCGGGTAAATCTTTTACTATAAAATATTTTATTTTGATTATTAAAATCATGATTCGTCAATCTTTTAACAAAGGGATGCCGATAAATCTTATTAAAAATTTATATGTGCCATTTGGCATCCCGTTCGACAATAAATTGTTTTATACGGATGGGATAAAACTGGGGCAAGTCTAACTTAAAGACTTTTCTGTAAAAAAAGTGCTTGTCGGGAGACAACCCGGATTGTAATTTTTTAATTTTTATCCAGTTTGTCTTTCTAAACATTAATACGGCGTATCCTACCCCACCCATAGGGTGTATTGATGGTCTGGACGTTATCCAGTCCTTTATTTTTCTGCATTTTAAACTTTATTGTGAGATTTGTTTATATGGTGTATTCATTATATGATACGACGTATTTGACAATTTGACCCGTACTTCAGATACTTTTTACAGGTCTCAATACGGCGTATCCTGGGTTTGGGATATGGCGTATCGACTGCCTGTACAGTTTGTGTTTTTTTTTTGTTTTCTAACCATCGAGTATCGAGATAGAATTGCATTAGTTTTTCCTATATCTTATCTAGGACCTTTCTAAAAAGAAGAAAATGACTTTGGTAGAGTATTTGTATTGAGGAATTTTATGTGTTGTAGTCATGCTGGTATTAAGACGCATTCACAACACATAATCGCAAACAAAACATGGAGGACCATATCGAGCAAATCCCAGGGTAGTTTCTCGTTATAATTCTTTTAATTTTCTATCCTTAATGTTATATTTATACAACGAAGTCGTTGTATACTTCAAGTGGGGGAAGGAGAATTAGAACGCTTACTTGTCATATTTTCACAATAATATTTTTAAATTATGCCTAAATTTAAAAAAAATTCAAACATACTTTTGTGAAATTATTAGTTACATAACCCGCACACATAACCCTTGATTAGATATTGTGAGAATTTAGCCTTATCTATTTCTAAATTTTTACCCAAATTCCATAAAATTATGAGTGTGCCAGTGATGTTGTAAATTTTAGAACTTGACTTGGTATATCTATGCGAGACCACAATAATAAGCACTATTTTAAATAGATGGAGCAACTTGTTTAAACTGTTAAATTTCTAGGATTACACCCAAAAAGCCTATATGTTGTGATATTAACTAACCACGCTGGTTAGTTAATCGCTATATAAACCCTTTTGTTTACTCTCATTAGTAGAGTAAGATTCCCTTAGAAAAACCTATTAAGCCATTCTTGTTTTTCATACCAAATGCATGTTTCGTTACACCTTTACACCTTAGCCTACCCTATTAGATTAAGTTCTTAATCAGTTGCTAGTTGCTTTTGTATAAAGTATTGTACTTCCTGTATTGCAATGGAAATTTTCTATCTCTGGTATGGTCGATAAAATTGCACAATGCAATTGGGTACGTGTTGATTTTTCATCCATGGTTAGGTCGGGAAATTGCTCGATGCAATGGGAATGTAAAAGTAGTAGTTTTTCAGTATGTTTTGCTACTTTCATAATTACTTTATCTATCTAAAGTGTGGAGGATTATGGATAAATTATCCAGATTTATTGAGATCGTGAAGATGGTGAAATTATACCAAAATTCGTAGTATGTGTATGTTTGAAAAAAATCGAAAAATAGAAAATTGCAACAAAAAAGAGGATGAAGTTTGGAGAAGTAGATAGTCAGTTCTTGTAAGCTTAAACTGGTGTAATTTTTAAAGGATCTATTATTCGTTGATAAGTGTTATAAATCAACAATGTAAAGTTTTGTATAAAGTGGTAGACATCACCACTAATTTTTGTAATGTATGTATATTATGGACGATTGGGAGTTGACCGTTATGAAAACGCCAACTAAGAGTTGATTTCATTTATCTTTGATTGAGACATTTTCGATTCTGGTTTGTGTCTACAAAACATGGAGAGACCACGATTTGTGTCTTTATCATGGGTATGGTCGGGAAAGTACTAGCAACACTATACCTTATTTGTTTGGACTTAATCTATTTGTTTTGTTTTTTTTATATAACACCAATTATTTTTCTCTTTCCTAATCCATATCCTTTGGTCTTACTCGAATTAGGATGCGAGCAATCACATATGTCTATTTTTTTGTTACGGCCATGTATGTGTGATTTTGTCTACCTTGTTGGCCTATTACTATTGGTGAAGGATTAGAAGATCCATACCCTATATCACTCTTCATCCCAACCCTTAGTTTTACTCGAGTGCGGGAATTGAATGCAATCATGTATGTCTATTCTGTCATTACGGATGTGTATATGTGGTTTGTCACCTTTGGTGGTTTATGACTTTTGGTGAAGACTACTAGTCCTATTCTTTAGCTTATTCGAGTTAAGGAATGAATGCAACCATGTATGTCTATTCCATCGTTATGGATGTGTATGTGTGGTTTGTCGCTTTTTCTGGAATATTGCTATCAATAGAGATTAGAAATAGTGATCAAACCCTTTAAAACCAAAACCTAATTTACCTTTATAAACTTGTTACTCCTTAGCTTTAGTGGTGGAGATGTGTATCCTTGCTAAGCCTATGATATAATACTCATCACGACCGAGCATCTGAGCGAATTAGATACATGTTACCACATATATTAGTCGAGTGATTTGAGTGATTTCATATTCCTATTTCGTGAGGTGTTTGGTTGTGTACTAGTAATTGAACGAATAAATTGCTTAAAGGAAAAATCCTTAACTACGGTTGGGATACATTTTCATAAATTTTCTAAAGTATACTTGAGGACAAGTAGGATTCAAGTGGGGTGATATTTGATGACATCAAATAACGTCACTTTTAAAGCATCATTTATCCCATGTAAATTACCCATTTTGTATAATTATTGCGAGAATTGGTACTTAATCGTTTATATTTGAGATTTATAGTAAATATGGAGTACTTTGTGAAGATTAGCTAAAAGGCACGCATTCTGGAGCTTAAACGAAGAAATCTAAAGAATAATGTTCTGACATCCTATACGCCGTATCCATCAAGGAAGATACGGCATATTTGTGCCTGCACTTCACAAGAAAACACAAAAAATTAAAGATTTATACGCCGTATCAAGAAACCCCCAATACGGCGTATCCTGTAGTGAGTAATTAAATATTCTGGAAGATATTAAACGTGGTCCCTGCTGCAAAAAAACCCCAATACGCCATATTGACCTCGACCATTACGGCGCATCGAATAAATTCCAAACACTATATTTAGAAGACTTAAAAATGAGTTTTAAGTGTGCTTGACCATATTTACGATACCATTACCACAAAAGTCTATTTTTAGAAGACAAGAAGAGCAAAGAAGGTCTCGTAACGCGCTTAATTCCATAGGCAACACCTTGTAATTCTCATAATCTTAATAATCGTTCAATTTTTGGTATCATTCGTTTAACTCATTTAGGTTACCTTGGTTGTTCATTAATATGCTTGTATACATTACAATGGTTAAAGGCTAATACCCTTGGGTATTAGCCATGATTATGATAATATAACGTTTGGTTTGTTTATATCGATTGCTTAATTTATCGTTAATTGTGGATTGTTTTTGTCACACCCCGACTAAAGTGAAAATTCGAGGGGTGACGGAGGGATTGATCGTCATAACACAACGTGTCAATATAGAGAATACTAAATGCATTGAAACAAGGTGCTATGACATCATTCGACAACAAGTATGGAACTTGTGCCAAGACAAGTCAAGAAACACATCACATATTTGAATTATTACAAATCAACTCCTCAAAATCGGAGAGATACATGTCTAAATGATCTAGAACATAACATAAATTAACTCCTAGAATACAGTCTCCATAGAAAGAATCCTCAGGGGATGATTGTAGGTCTGCTAATAGACTTGCTAACTTGACAATCACTAAGCATTCGCTTCACCTAAAAATGATACTAGAAAAGGTTAACATAAAGTTGGTGAGCTCGTAGGTTTAGAGAGCAAAACCAATTGCTGTACTAGATTTTAAGAGTAGACAATAGTGCAATATGAAAGCAGAATGCAAGCAGTAGTAATTAGATTTCCATCATAGCAACACATCATATCATAGCAGTCCAAACCCAATCAACATTTCAATAGTGATCCATGCGCTTATAGATTTCCAAACCTATCGCCTACCAGCTGGAGCTACACAGTCGGCTAAGTAGTATTAAGTAGAAGTCCAAATGGAACTTTGCATAATTAGATCTCAAAGCATTCACATAGCATTCATATACGCAATCATAGGCACATAGCATTGTCCAAAGAATAAGAGGTTTTGCACAGAAGTAAAAGTTGTTTGAAATAGACTTGAGTATCGTTTTCCTCCAATGAAAAATAGTTAAAAAGTGGGGCTACGAGAAATTACCTTAAACAAAGATGATAAGTAGCTGACAAAAGATGATCAAACAATAGAGTGCAACATCATCCAGACACGACCTAATCCATTAATGTCCGATTTAGAAATATGTTTTAAATGTAGGTTTAGGGTTGATGCATAAGAGTCTTAAAATGTGTGTTGTACAATTGTTTTTAGTATTATTGGTTGCGTGATGGTCGACAAGTAAGACTCAAAAAGAATATACTAATGTAGTTATATACTAGATATAATGTACTCGTAATGATTAAAGAAATAGGCAAGTGAAATAAATAAGAAGTGGAAATTTAGAAGTAAATAAATAGACGATAACCCATGATTGGAATATGTTTCGGTGATTTACCCGGTAAACCCCAAGTTATATAGATTATGTGTTTATAGAATGAGTATTTACATGTTTTAAATGCGTAAGATGTTTGGTAAGAGTTTTATATTTTACAGAATTATAAAATGTATTTTTTGTCTTTTAGTCGATTTATTAAAATAATAATATTTTATTAATTCATCTTTTTGTCGGATTTTAAAAAGTAAGTTTTAGTGAAATATTCCTAAGTATAGTATTTTATAAAATTTCAGCATGACCTGTTTGTTTATAAAAGCTTTCAAAGGTTTTTAAACCTTATTTTCAAACACTTTCCTCAAATCAACAATTTCTGACAAAATGCTAAAATCTACGTTTTGGTGACGTTTTATCAACACGTGCTTTCCAAACGACTATTCTAACCATACTAATATATACAAGTATAAAACGTTTCAAAATGCGATTTAAACGTTTAAGAAGATTGGTTTTTTGCTTATTGGGCCTTAAGGCCCAATATTAGTCCAAAATCCTTATTCTTTAGTTTTAAATCTAAAGGGGCCCAATATCCAACTAACGAAAAGTCCGTTAATATTAGTAAGCACAAAGTATCCATCAAAATAAGTATTATGAATAAGTAGAAAATAAGCCGAACGAAAAGCCTAAAAAATAAGCGAAAGCTTATTGGGCGAATAGTTGGGCCGTGGCATGTATAAGCCCAAACTAACACTTCTGTAAATATACAAAGCTCAAAATAAACAACGAGTTATAAGATACGTGAATAAGTACTTCTAGTATTTAAAATAAGCAAACCAAAAAGCTATGAAATAAGCCGAAACCATAAAAAGGTCAACAATATGCCACGACTTATTGTTCCTTTTTGGTTTGTGGGTTTTGTAAGCCCAAAATCAGTAAGTATAGCTTAAAATTAGGCTATTAAGCCACATAGTATTCTTAGTTCTTAAAATAAGCTATAAAAATAGGACAACAGTAGTAAATAACCAAAACCACCTTTCTTTTGTTCCTTACTATTTTTAAGATCGAATAAGCCCACGAAAGGCTATAATAAGCTTTTCGGAAGCTTATTTATAAGCTAAATAAGCAAGAAGCTATTAAGTACAAAAATATTATTCTACCATCATAACCAAAATTTAAAAATGACATTTTCCTTGTTTCCCTTTTCTCTTGACTTCAAACCAAAACGCACCCTTATTGTTGTTTTGTAAATTTTAGCTTTTGATTTTTAGAAAACGCATTATACAACCAACATTTATGCATCATTAGACATTCAAAAGTACAAATTTTATTAAAGAAAATAACTTACAAAAGAGGGTTTTGAAGAGGATTAAAACTTAGATAAACAATCATTATGTTGTTTTTTATATACCCAAACACCAATAGAATCAATCAGGATGTGTTTAAACCTTCATGTTATTGATCAAAAATAGAAACATATGGACTGTTTATGGGTGTGTGATTTTGGACAAGCAAGAAGAAAAGATGAGAGCTTTGTGTGTGTTTTGGTGTAATATGTGTGTTTTTGAAATCAAATATGACAAAATAAAGATGCATGCATTAGACAAAGCTACTAAAAGGGTGCCTTGTGGTGGCCGATTACATTAGGATCCTAGGAGGGATCCTAGATGGTTTGTCTCTTGTCGAGTTATCTATCGTTCTTTGTTTGTGATTTAAAACGTGACCTGAAAGTTCTTGTATTTTTATTTTAGCAAATTAAAAATAGGTTAGGTTTCATAGAATATTAGAGAAATAAATATTTATAGTCATAAACTATTTTCGATTTAACTTACAAGTAAAGAACAAGGATTCACATCCCGCGCGCAATCCCCACCGCTCCCCCTGTCGGGCACCCCCCCCCCCGCAACACCCCCCAACCTCCTTCACCCCCACCCGCTCCGGGGGCGGCGCCCCACTCGTCTACTCACCCCTACCACCAATACGAACTCCCCTACCCCCCCGACTCCACCCACACCTACGATACTTCCCCGCCCCCCTCACCCCCACCACCCCAACTCACCCCCCGACACCGCCACCTCCTGCGTTACCACCCCTACCCCCGAACCCCCCGTACTCCACCTCCCGAGTACCTGTCCCACCACCCTCGGCCGCCGCCTACCTGCCCACCCCCCCCCGCCCACAAAACTGCCCCCGACCCACCCTCCCCCCCCGCCCCACAGAACCACAGCCCCCCTCTCTACCCCCCCCCCCTCCACCCCCCCCCCTACCCCACCCCACTAACCTCATCCCGCCACACAACCTTCCCTTCCGGTAATCCGTACCCCCCTGCCCCCCACCTCCCACCCCCTCCGTCCCCCCCTGCACCTACGCCCTACTGCCCCCCCCACTTGCCCCACTCCTCTCAACCTTAACTAACCAACCCCCCGCCTCTCCCCCCCCCACCCCTCTTAACCCCTCCCACTCCCCCCCCCCTCCACAAACCGACTCCCTCTCCCCCCACACACCACTCCCCCCCCCCCTACCATTCCCCTCACCCCCCCCACCCCCTCCCCCCCCACTTCCCCACGTGCCACGCTCCCCCCCACCCACGCCCCCCTACCCCCCCGTGTCACTGCCCCCCCCCCTCCTTCCCCACCTCAACCCCCCTCCACGCCCGCCCAACCCCCCCTGTGACCACCCCCCCCCACCCAACCCTCCCCACCCTCCCACGCCGACACCACACCCAACCTACTCCCCCCCACAATTCCCGCTATAGCTCCCCAAAACCCCCCCCCCGTCCCAGTCCCTCCGCCCCCAAAACCCCCTCTGCTCCCCCCCTCCACCCCCCCACCCCGACAACCCCCCCCCCGCCCCCCCCCCATACCCCCCCCCACCACCATCCCAACGAGCACCCCCCCTCCCCCTCCCCCCCCTCGCCCCCCCCTCCCCCCACACCCCCCCACTCTACCCATCCCAACCACCCCCCCCTGCACGCCCCCCCAACACTCCCACTCCTCCGTCTGCCAAGCCGTCCTCCTCCACCTCCCTCCCCACCCCCCCCTCCCTGCCGCCTCCCCCCCCCCCCCACGACCTCCTACCCGCCACCTCCCCAAACCGACCCACCCCCACTCCCGCTCACCCCCCTCCACACCCCTACTCCCAGCCCACCCACCGCCCTTACGCGCCTCCACTCGACTCCACCCCTCTCAAACCTCCCGCCCCCTACCTCACCTCATCCCCCCCCACCTCCCCTCCCTTCCCCCCCGGCTCCAGGCCCTACCCCAACGCGCCGCCCCCCCTCGCTCAACCCCTGTGCTCCCCTGCCCCCCCCCACCGCGCCCCCCCTCCCGCCACCCCACCCCTCCCGCCCATCCACCCACCCCCAACCCTCCCCCCGCCCCCTTCCGAACCGCACCCCGCCCCCACCACCCCCTCACCCCCTCCTCCCCACCGCCTACTCCACCACTACCCCCTCACCCCCCCGAATCCATCTCCTCTCGCCCCCCCCCCTCCCCCCCCTCCCCCCTACCCCTGCCCCGGACCACCCACGACCGCCTTGCCTCCCGCCGCCTACGCCACCTGCCTCCCTCCCCCCAACCGCCAAACCAACCCACCTACCGCCTCGTTCCCCCACCCGTACTTCCACTCCCCCATCCCCCTCCCCCCCCCGCCCCCC
The DNA here is from genome assembly GCA_026074375.1 of Tanacetum coccineum. NCBI lineage: Eukaryota > Viridiplantae > Streptophyta > Magnoliopsida > Asterales > Asteraceae > Tanacetum > Tanacetum coccineum. Next base: position 14,311 of record BQNB010091125.1, read on the forward strand.
TCCCACCCCCCCTCGACTCCCCGCGCCCCCACTACTCACCACCGCCCAACCCCCTCCTCTACCTCCTCCCCCCCCGCCCACCCCCCCCTCGCGCGCCACCCTCCCCCCTCCCACCCCCTTCTTCTGCCCTCAACCCCTCCTCCCCTCACTACGTACGCCACAACACTCCGCCTCCTGCTCCACCTTCCCCACCCCCCGTACCCCCCGCCCTCCCCACCTGCCCGCCTAATCCCCGCCCCGTCGCCCCTTTACCCCGACCCTCCTCCTCCTACCCTCCCCGCTCCCCCCTCCCAACCCACCACCCCCCTCACCCCCCAACCTCCCTTCCCCTAGGCTTTCTCTCCCCCCAACCCCCCGCGCCCACAACCCCCACCCCCTCTTCGCTTCCCTCCTCCCTCACCCCTCCCCCCCCCCCCATCGCTCACATCCCCCCTGCCTCGCCGCCCTCACTCTGCCCCGTCGCCCGCCTCCCGCGTGGCGGTTTCGACCTACCCACCCACCCACCACGCCCCCACCCCCAACACCGACCCCCCAGCCCCCCCCCCCCCACCTGCCCGCCCTCCCCCCCTACCCCAAACTACCCAACGCGCCACTACTGACCCCCCACCCCCCTTACACCTCCTTACCCCACCCCCCCACCAAAAACGCCCCCAACCCCCTGACCTGCCTCACACGCCTGTGCCCTCCACCTGCCGGACGAGCGCCTTCCCGGCTTCCGGTGACCATCCGTACGCCCACCCCCCCCACGGTGTCGCGGCCCCCCCCACCGGCCCACTCCAACCGCCCCCGCCTCGCCCCCCCTCGCACCCTGATACCGCACACCCCTGCGAACCACCTTGTACCGACCCCCCCCTCCTCCCCCCCACTGGCCGGTCCCCCCTCGGCCCGCCTCACACCACCCTCTGACCACTCCCCCAAAACCAACGGCCTTGTCCGCACCCCACCCACCTGTCCACTCCCCCCCCATATCCACACCAAGACTCGCCTCCCCACCCCCCCTACCCACCCCCGTCGCCAACTCACTGCTCGCAGCCCCGCCAACCCCCTCCCCACCCACCTGTCGTCAACCGCCCACCCGGGCCCCCAAACCCCCTCCCCCTCCCGGTCCAAATACCCCACAACGCCACCTGTCACCGGCGCCCCGCCGCCCCCACCCCACCCCGCCGAACGCCGCTTACCCACACTCCTGCCTAACAACCCAATACTCCCCCCCAACCCCCCCCTCCACTCTTGACTCTCCTACCCTTGTACCGTACCCCCTGTCTCTACCTATCCCTTCCGAGCAACCCCACACACCGCCCCAACCGACGGACTCCACAATACCACTCCCGGCCCCCTAGCCACTTGGCCCCCACCCTTCTCTCAACTCCTCCAGCGGCCCTGCCCATCCCTCTAACCCCCCCCCCCCCCCCACTTTCCCCCCCCGCCCTCCCCACCCCCCCAAAGACCCCCTCCCCAACCTTAACCCCCCCCCTCTTCCTTCCACAGTCCCTGAACCTCACTCCCCCCAACTAACCCCGCATCACGTCACCCTACGCCTCCTAAACCCACTTTCCCATACAACCCCCACAACACTCACTCCCCAACGCTACCCTCATACCCACACCCCCCCCTCCTCCCTCACCCCCCCCCTCCCCCACCGCCTCTGCACGCACGGCAACCCCCGAGCACTCCCACCCGAACCCCGACCACCGCACGCAAACCCCAAACCCCCCCCCCTCCCGCAACCGCCCCCTCCCTGACCACCCGCTCACCCCCCCCCCCCCCCCGCCAAACCCACCCCCGCCACGCACCCTCCATTCGAGCCGCCCGCGGTCCGCGACGCGCCACCTACCCACCCCTCTCCCTAAACGCCCTTCCCACGTCACTGCAAACGTTCGTGTACCCCACCTCTCCAAAGCCGTCCGACCCCCCCCGAACCCCTTCAAAACCCTACCCTCCCCCCCGGACCCCCAGACACCCACCCCCCCCCTCCCCCCCGACCCCCGCGCGCCCCCCCCGTCCCGCCCCCCCGCCCCTCCAACGCCTGAAGAACCTCCACCCCCCTGCCCCCACTCCACCTCCCCCCCCCGCGGACTCACCTCCCCTCCGCTCCCCGACGTGTCATCACCCCCCCCGTTCCGCCCAAGCACCCCCCTGGTCACCCCCTCCTCCCCTCCCCCACATCAACCCCCTAACCACGCCCTCCGCGCAGCCCTGCCACAACGACACTTCCCCGCCCCTCACCCCACGCCCCTCCCCGTACCCCAAGTTATCTATCGTTCTTTGTTTGTGATTTAAAACGTGACCTGAAAGTTCTTGTATTTTTAGCAAATGTAAAAATATGTTTAGTTTGTCTTAGAATATTAGAGAAATAAATATTATTGTCATAAACTGTTTTAGATTTAACTTAGACAATAAACAGACGTGCTAGAACACATTGTTTGACACTTAAAGCCGTTTGCGGGACCCAGTTCATGCATATTGATCAAATATAGACGTAAGCATTTAAAATAAATAATTCTAGGAATAATAAAACCATTAAATGATTAGAATAAAGATTGACTGCCGTTAACACGGTCACTAGTCCTGACAAAAAACAATAAAAGTCAATGAAACAAAGAATTTGACAAAACATTAACGGTCTAGAAATCTGCAAATGTTATAGTCTATCCCCTTTAAAAAGAATTAATTCAACTAGTATTAGAGCTAAAGAGATGTGGGTGTTTGAGTTTTATCTGATCCTCACGTTCCCAAGTGAATTCAGGCCCTTGTTTCGAATTCCATCGAACCTTAACCATAGGAATCCTACTCCGCTTCAACTTCTTAATTTCACGCTCTAAGATTTCCACCGGCTCTTCCATGATGTTCAACTTAGCATCAGCTTGGATTTCATCTAAAGGAACATACAAGTTTAGGTCAGCTAAACATTTCTTGAGGTTCGACATGTGAAATGTTTCATGAACACTGTTTAGCTCCTAAGGTAGTCTTAATCGATAGGCCACTAGACCGATCCTCTCAGTGATCTCAAATTGTCCAATATACCTAGGTGCTAACTTGCCTTTATTCCCAAAGGGTACCACACCTTTCCAAGGTGACACTTTAAGTAATACTTGATCACCCTCACTAAATTCTAAATGTTTCATTCTCTTGTCTGCATAGCTTTTCTGATGATTAGGTGAAACTTTAAGCCTATCCTTGATCTGTAAGATCTTCTCAGTAGTTTCTTGCATGATTTCAGGTCCTATCAGTTGTTCTTCTCCAACTTCTGCCCATAGGATTGGTGAACGAAACTTTCTCCTATACAGTGCTTTGAACGGTGCACACCTAACACTAGAATGATAGTTATTGTTGTATGAGAATTCAACCAATGGAAAATGAACATCCCAACTTCCTCTGAAGTCAATGACGTATGCTCTGAGCATGTCTTACAAAGTCTGAATAGTATGCTCGCTCTGACCATCAGTCTACGGATGGTAAGTCGTACTCATGTCCAATTATGTTCCTAATGCCTCTTGCATTGACTGCCAAAATCGTGACATAAAGCGAGCATCATGATCAGATATTATCGAGATTAACACACCATGCCTTGCTACGATTTCATTGAGGTAGAGTCTAGCTAGTCTACCCATCTTAAAGTCCTCACGCATAGGTAGGAAATGAGCAGACTTATCAATTGGTCCATAAAGACCCAGATTGAATCATGCCCACTACTAGTCCTTCGTAATTTCATGAAAAAATCCATGGCTATTCTCTCTTATTTCCACTCGGGGATCTTAGGTTACTGCAGCAAGTCAGATGACCTCTGATGTTCAGCCTTAACCTTTGAACAAGTTAAGCACTTGCTAAGATACAAAGCTATATCCTTTTTCATCCCTAGCCACCAATACATATCTATAAGATCATAGTACATCTTATCTTCTCCTAGGTGTACAGAGTACTTCGACTTATGAGCTTCGTCCATTATTAGGGTTCTCACATCACCCATCAAAGGAACCCATGTTCGATCTACATAATACATTGCTCTATCACTCTAGTGTTCCATCTGTTTGTCTAGCACTCGCAGCATTTCTGCTAGTGCATTGACAACCTCAGACGCTTTATTCTGACCCGCTAGTATCCTATCCTTGATACTAGACTGAATGGTCATGTTCATAGCTCGAACTCTCTTAGGCTTGATTCTCTCCTTTCTACTTAGTGTATCAACTACTACATTCGCCTTACCAGGATGGTAGCGAATTTCTTAGTCATAGTCACTAAAAAGCTCTATCCAACGACGTTGATGCATGTTTAGTTCTTTATGATTGAAGATATGTTGGAGACTCTTGTGGTAGGTATATATGACGCTCTTTGTCCTATATAAGCAGTGTCTCTAAATCTTAACAGCGAATACAACTGCACCCAATTCTAAATTATGGGTGGTGTAATTCTTTTTGTGGATCTTCAATTGCCGAGAGGCATATGTAATCACCTTACCCCTTTAGACTAGCACACAACCTAAGCCTTGGCATGATGCATCACAATATACCACGAAGTCTTCTGGCCCATCAAGGCGAGCTAGAACAGGTGCATTACAAAACTTATCCTTCAAGGTCTGAAATGCCCTCTCTTGTTCCTCACCACAATCATACGTCTTGCTCTTCTGAGTCAAGATAATGAGCGATCTGGCAATCTTTGAGAAGTTCTCGATGAATCATCAAAAATATCCTGCTAAACCTAAGAATGAGCAAACTTTTGATGGAGTTTTAGAGGCTTCCTAATTCTTAACAGCTTCAATCTTGCTGGGGTCTACATGAAAGCCATCCTCGTTAATCACATGCCCAAGGAACTGTACCTCTCGCAACCAGAATTCACACTTAGAGTAATTTGCGTATAATTTTTCCTTCTTGAGCAGTTCTAAGATTAACCCTTGATGCGTTTCATGTTCCTCATTTATCTTAGAGTAAATCAAAATGTCATCTATGAACACGATAATAAACTTGTCTAGGTAGGGTCTACATACTCGGTTCATCAAGTCCATGAATACTGTTGGTGCATGCATTATACTAAAGAGCATTACTGTGAACTTAAAATGTCCATATCAAGTTCTAAATGCAGTCTTTAGAATGTTGTCCTTGTGCACTCTCAGCTGATGGTATCCGAACCGAAGGTCTATCTTAGAGAAATACTATGATCCTTGCAGTTGATCAAAAAGGTCATCTATTCTATAAAGGGAATAACGTTCTTGATGGTTAACTTATTCACCTCTCTATAGTCGATATACATCCTAAAAGAACCATCCTTCTTCTTGAAAAATAATACCGGTGCTCCCCATGGCGATGAACTTGGTCGAATAAAACCCTTGTTCTGGAGTTCTTTGAGTTGACTCGACAACTCCTCCATTTCAGAGGGCGCCAAACGATAGGGAGACTTCGTGACCGGCATTGTTCCAAGGATTAAGTCGATATAAAATTCAATTTCTTGGGAAGAGGGTAATCCTGATAGGTCGTTAGGAAATACCTCGGAGAAGTCCTAACTACGACAATGTCTTTTAGTTTCTGCTCTTCGGATTTCGCACTCTTGAGATGTCTCACCTTATCTTCTGGATGTTCTTCTAAAACTTTAAGCATTTCGCCACGTGGTAGTGGAATCCTAACTACTCTCTAATGACAAAAAATATTGGCCTTATGCTTAGACAACCAGTCCATCCCTACAATTACATCAAAACTTTCGTGTCTAAACGGTATCAAGTCGATGTCAAAGGTATGACCTTCTATCTCTAGTTTACAACCATGTATAACCTTATTGATCTCTACTAGTTATCCGCTAGCTATTTCGATCTCCTAACTAAAATCTAAGTTACTGGGCTCTATGTCTAACAGAGGTATGAAAGTGGTGGAAATAAAGCTATAATCGGCACCGGAATCAAATAGTGTTGTAGCATAATGGTTGTTTAATTTGAACGTACCCATCACAATGTTCAGGTCCTTACGAGCTTCCTCTGCTCCCATCACAAATGCTCTTCCACGTGTCAGGTTGCCATTGTTTCTGTGACCTTGATCCCCATCAATAGCCAAAGCTTAATTTGGACAATTTCCTCCTTGTCCTAGTGCTCGGTTCGACCTAAGGCATGCTGCCTTGTAGTGATTAGTACCACCACACTTAAAGCACACCCTAAGAGCTGCTATCGAGTTTTTGGCGTTCAGTGGGTTCACCACTCTTGGCCCCGTCCTGCAATCCTTAGCAAAGTGCCCTAAGCGGTTGTAGTTCGTACATGTACGACAAGGCATCTCGGAGTGATGGTGAAAGTTGCAGTTTGTACATTTGGGTACCAAACCCGTGTACTCCTTCCTAACCGGGTTAGTGGTTATGGAAAACGCCTCCCAGACCTAGATCTCTTGTTATCATCCTTAACAATCCCATCCCTACTCGGATCCTCCCTATTTCCTCTTTTCTCAGCATTCTTCCTCAAAGATTCATTCCTAATTACCTCATCGGTTAGCACTCCATCTTTTAGTATAACACTCTGAATTGTCATTAGCTCTGTTACTGCCACCATCCTACGGATTTGTGGAGCAAGGCCATAGATGTACCTTTTAATCCTTTTGTTCTCAGAGGTAACCAAATGAAGGACTAACCTAGAAAGCTCATGGAATCGATCAATGTACACTGCATGGCCAGCTCCGACAATAGCGTGACACTAGAACTCAGATTCCAGCTTTTGCATCTCATTGTTTGGACAGAACTCCTCCTTAATCAAAGCCTTAAAGTCTTCCCGGGTCATGCTAACTGCGGCTTCCTGACCTCTAGTCTAGACCTAGGTGTTCCACCATGTCAGTGCCTTACCGATCAGTGAACCGATAGTATACTTGACCTTTTGGTTATCTCCACACCCACTCATATCTTGGACTGATTCCATTTCTCAGTCTAGCTAGTGTAAACTATCACACCAACCTTTCCAAGATATGAGTGGGTGTGGAATTTCGCATATAGACGGCCCTAATATACTATTGATCGAATCGCGGCCTAAGGTGTCAACACCGACTTGAGTGAGCAGGGTAGCCAAGTCCGCACGGGTCATGATACATTTATAATTACGTTGGCCACCATATTTATATCTGCATCCTTTCCCATTTGTACTCAGTATCAGGCTCACACAGCCAGTGATTGACTTATCTAAGACGATATACGATAATTACGCGTATAGATGTATATAAGTGGAAACCGCACACGTAGATCATATTATGCAAGCTATATGAAGGTTCTTAGGTTATAGTCTAGGCTAAACCACCTAGTTCCCTATAACCTTGGCTCTGAATACCAATCTGTCGCACCCTGACTAAGGCGGAAACTCGAGGCGTGACAGAGGGATTGATCGTCATAACACAAGGTGTCAATATAGAAATACTAAATACATTGAAACAAGGTGCTACGACGTCCTCCGATAATAAGTTTGGAACTTGTGTCAAGACAAGTCAAGAAACACATCACACAGTTTGATTATTATAAATCAACTCCTCAAAATCGGAGAGATTTATGTCTAAATGATCCAGAACATAACATAAATAAACTCATTGAATGCAGTCTCAATCGAAAGAATCCTTAAGGGATGATCATAGGTCTGCTAATAGGCCTGCTAACTTGACAATCACTGAGTATTCAATTCACTTGAAAATGATACTCAAAAATGTCAACATAAAGTTGGTGAGCTTGTAGGTTTAGAGAGTAAACCCAGTTATTGTGCTAGATTTTAAGAGTGGACAATAGTGCTATATTAAAGATGAATGCAAGCAGTAGTAATTAGATTTTCATCATAACAACACATCATACCATAGCAGTCAAAACCCAATCAACATTTCAATAGTGATCCACGCGCTTATTGATTTCCAAACCTATTGCCTACCAGCTGGAGCTACATAATTGGCTAAGTAGTATTGAACAGAAGTCCAAATAGAACTTTGCATAATTAGATCTCATAGCATTCACCTAGCATTCATATAGCATTAATATACGCAATCATAGGCACATAGCATTATCCAAAGAATAAGAGGTTTTGCACAGAACAAAAAGTAGTTTGAAATAGACTTGAGCATCATTTCCCCCCAACGGAAAAGAGTTTAAAAAGTGGGGCTACGAGAACTCACCTTAAACAAAGATGATAAGTAATGAAAAAAGAAGATCAAACAATAAAGTGCACCAACGTCCAAACACGACCTAATCCATTAACGTCCGATTTAGAAATATGTTTTAAATGTAGGTTTAGGGTTATGCATAAGAGTCTTAAAATGTATGTTGTACAATTGTTTTTAGTATTATTGTTTGTGTGATGGTCGACAAGTAGGACTCAAAGAGAATATACTATTGTAGTTATATGCTAGATATTATGTACTCGTAATGATTAAAAAAATAGGCAAGTGAAATGAATAAGAAGTGGAAATTTAAACACTTAATCCAAAGTGGCCAAGTATCCAACTAATGAAAAGTCCGATAGTATTAGTAAGCCCAAAGTATCCATTAAAATAAGTATTATGAATAAGTAGAAAATAAGCCGAACGAAAAGCCCACAAAATAAGTCGAAGCTTATTGGGCCAATAGTTAGGCCGTGGCATGTATATGCCCAAACTAACACTTCTGTAAGTATACTGATGACATCAAATAACGTCTATTTTATAAAATCATTTATACCATGTAATTAACCCATTTTGTATATTATTGCAAAGAATTGTTACTTAATCGTTTTATTTAAGAATTGTAGTAATTATAGAGTACTTGGTGAAAATTAGCAAAAGGCGCGCATTCTGGAGCTTAAACAAAGATATTTTGAAGATTACTATTCTGAAACCCAATACGCCGTATCCATCAAGGAAGATACAGCATATTTGTGCCTGGATTCACCAAAGACCACGAATGACAAAAGATCAATACGCCATATCCAGGAAAAGCAATACGCCGTATTTAAGCTATATGGGAATAAAATATTCTGGAAGATATCAAACGTGGTCCCTACTACAAGAAACTCCAATACTTTGTATCCAACACCTTGGATACGCCGTATCGACACCAACTCCTGACCCTATAAATACAAAACTCTAAAATGAGTTTTAAGTGTGCTAAATCATATTCTCGATACCTAAACCACAAAAGTCAATTTTTTGAGGAGAAAAAGAGCAGAAGAGGTCTTGTAACACATTCCAATCCATAGGAGACAACGTGTAATTTATTATACTTTTGTAATCGTTTAGTTTTTGGTATCATTCGTTAACTCGGTTAGTTTACTTTGGCTAAGCCATTACTCTTGTATTAATTTTGATGTTTGAAGGCTAATACCTTCGAATATTAGCCATTATTATGAAGATCTGAATGTTTGGTTTTGTTTATATATTGATTTCTTAATTTATCATTGTATGATTGTTTATGTTTATCAATATACTTGTTTATGTGCTTTTGAATGTGACCTATCATTCAACTGGATCTAGTGATACAGACCAAGTAATCTAGATGCTGGGATAGCTCTCCATATAGTAATTTATACATCTAGAATCATAGGATTACAAATATTGTATAACACCCCGTGTTTTAGGGTCATTCTACGATGTTATATAATCCACTAATTATTTTTAGTCATGTACGTGTTTTCTTTTAATTTTAAGAGTTAAGTTAAATCGCGTAAGCTAAAAATTATCATTCAACATAAACGGGCATCAAAAAATTAAATGTTTACGTCAAACAAGTGTTAAATAATTATTTAGAGGATAATTATTAATTGTAGATCCCATACTTAATAGATCTTTCTAGCCTGTTAAGGGTGGTAGCCAATCTAGATAGATCCAAACTAACTACAAGAGAAACAATAACTATGAACAATATAGGCTATGCGGAAACTAACTTATATTGCTAAGAAGAACAATGAATATGTAGGATCCCTTTAACACATACACTTCATATCATACACGGATCTAGATCAAGAAATATAGAAAGAGAGTGAGATGATTTCCTAGAGAGAGAAAGAAGAGAGAGAGTGAGATGGGAGAGAAAATAGAAAAATAAAATGTTTATTATGAAATCAACTAACTTTTCCTAGGTGGAAAAGTTATTTATATACCTCGACACATTAAGTGACATTCGGGATATTTGACTAGGACCCGGGCTCGGGTTTTGCTTAGGATTAAACCCAAAACATATACAATATTAGATTAACTATCGAGCCCGATTCCCGATACTTTCCTATTACAACGTTAACTAATTGATTGACCGAGACTAAAATACATAATGGACGAACTTCATGTTCGACTCAATATTTTGAGGCTAACAATCTCCCCCGAAGTGAGTTCATTGATGACACTCCTTCATGAGATCAATGAGATTGCTTTTGTCGTTAAGCTCATGTGGTCTTGGTCTTTCTCTTTGTCTTTGTTGTATGCTTTTTCCTTCATGCTTTGCGATCTT
>BQNB010091126.1:12975-26957 GCA_026074375.1 Tanacetum coccineum
ATGCCTGGGTTGCACGAAATCTCTATCGGGATAATACAAGAAGAGTAACAATTTGTGTCTAGGCACAAGAACACAAATCAAGAGCAAAAGAGATTATGTATGTGTATTATTCGTATGTGTGAATGAGACTAATCGAGCTGCTTATAAAACAGATTGTAAAGACAGTTTTATGCAGTTAATAGTTGGTTGAAAACCGCAAGGGGCGCTGCCCCTTGACCCCTGCATTTTGTCATGTTCGAAAACATATTAACTCAACGAGTGTGCACTCTACACTTCCCTAACTCGTATCCGAGCCGAATATGAAATCTCATTAGCCTCTAGTAAATCGTCATTACCTAAATGGCCGCCGATGACACTAAAATCACCAACAAATACTGTCATCCACGGGTTATAGGTCTCAATATCGTCTTCCACAGTGTATGGTGGAGGTTGAGATGTAGACAGTCATACCCCTACCTAAGGTAGAGAGGCTGCTTCCAGTTCTACCAAAAGTAGAAATGGACCTCCGACCTTGCAAGGAGTGAGGATCGAACCATTAACATTTGTCTCCAGAAGCAAGGATAATAACCACTTGATCTAACCTTGCTATATGTGCATTGATTAGTGTAAGAAGGAAATAATGAAATATACACATGAAAACAAAAACAAAAAATATATGCAAATATATATCTTTTAGAGGGTGTTCGTTTCGGCTTATAAAACATAAGCTCATTTGGGCTTATATTTTATAAGCCTCAATTTTCGGCTTATTTTAAGACTTGTGGACTTATATAAGTTTATTATGATATGATAAACTTATATAAGTTTATTATGATATGATAAACTTATATAAGCTCATAAGTCTCAAAATAAGCCAGAAAATTGAGGCTTATGAAATATAAACCAAAATAAAACTTGATTTAGGTTTGTATTTCATAAGCCTCAATTTTCTGGCTTATTTTGAGACTTAAGGGCTTACATAAGTTTATTATAATAAACTTATGTAAGCCCTTAAGTCTCAAAATAAGCCAGAAAATTAAAGCTTATGAGATATAAGCTCAAATGAGCTTATGATTCATAAGTCGAAACAAACACTTCTTTAGTTTTTTAAACATGTACAAAAATCACAAAACCTTAGACAAGAAAATCCGAACAAAGTTAAAACGTAGATTGTAAATTTTGTCCAAAATTTTGCACTATATTACTCTATAAACAAATCTGATACTGATTGTTGTATGGAGTGAATGTTAACAATACTAAAGTAGATATTATATTGTATATTTTGTGTAGTCGGCTCATTGGCCCGAGCCCATAGTCTAGAAGGTTCCTTTGTATCCTATATATAGGTTGGCTATTATCAATTGTAATCAAGCAATCAATCAAAGCAAATCAATATCCTTTATGGTAATCAGAGCCTAATATCAATCTTCCCCTAATCATCTCCTTTTTCTCTCATAACACGCTCCTCGCCTCTCCCTCCCATAAAAAAAAATTATTGTTCATCGACGGTACTATTCATCGGTGGGTACTATTCATTGACAGGTACTGTTCATCAGAAAAAAAAACTTATGGCTTCTCCTGATCAGCAATGGTATATGGATACCGGAGCAACCTCTCACCTTTCATCTCACACCGGTAACCTTCAAACCTCTTCTCTTAATCGTAATTTTCATTCAGTTATTGTCGGAAATGGATCATTTATACCTGTCACCCACTCTGGACATCTACAAATCCCTAATCCATATCGCCCACTCCATCTTAAAAATGTTCTTGTCACACCCAATATAATTAAAAACCTTGTTTCTGTACGGAAATTCACCAACCACTGATTAATTTCCTCTTGCGTCGATTGATTGGGTTCACCTTCCGCGCTTTCACTGTACGAGATTATCTTACCCGCCTAACCCTCCTTCGTTGCGGGTCACTCGCCCACGGTGCAGTCTTCGAACTACTTCCTTACATGTTGCCGCCTCAGCTTTGCCTATTTACTATTATCATTTCCGTTTGCATCAACGGCCTTGGTCCCCCGGTGATAATGTAATTCAAACCCTATCATTCCACGTGGCCTTATGTATTATAATAACAAAACACTAAACACTTGTGTCTTGCATGCCAGTTAGGGGAAACATAACCAAAACTTCCCTTTCAACGATCTACCTCTATTGTCACATCCCCCTTTGACATTATTCACTCAGACCTTTGGACATCTCCTGTCTCTAGCATGAGTGGATATAAATAATATGTCATTTTCTTTAGATTCACTATGTCATCATTTTTGTGGGGTCTACCCAATTCATAGAAAAAATATGATGCTACTGGTCAAAACTTCTACACTTTCGTGCATTTGTAAAAATCCAATTCACCGTGAAATCAAAGCTGTCATGTGTCATGGTGGAGAATTTTGACAACATACATCTCTCCATGAATTATTGCAACTATGGATTTCAAATTTCGTTTCTCATGCCAACGTACATCTCAAACAATGGCAAATCTAAACGCATGGATTAGTATATTCAATAACGTAGTCACGTTCTCTCCTCTTTCAAGCCGTTTCCTCCAGAGTATTGGGTCGAGACTACACACTGTCGCTTACTTACTTAAATATCCTCCCTTCCACTTAGCAAACATTGGCATCCCTTACACAAATTATTAACAATACCAACCTCTTACAATCACCCTTCGCGCACGTTTGGATGCTAGGGGCGGTGGGGGGGGGGGCTTTGTTATCCTTACATTTTCCACAGCACAACTTGCCTCGTACACACCATCTATCTTTCTCGGGTACCCTTATAATCATCGCGGATATCGGTGCCTTGACCTAAACACTAACAAAATCATCATTTCTCATCATGTCACATTTGACGAAACTGTCTTTCCCTTCGGCTCCATGACTCCAACTAAATCCCCCTCATACCAATTCCTAGATGTAATCTGACACTCCCCCATTGCACTTCGCCTACTTACCACATCTACTTCTCCTCAACAAACACCACCACAAATAACCCCACAAACAAATCCACAAACAACTCCACAATCAACACCTCCAACTCCTCTATCAACACTATCACCACAAACAACACAGACACCACCAACCACCCCACCACCACCACCACCACCACCACCACCTCGCAACACCCTATGGTCACACGCTCTAAAGCCGGGAGGGACCCCCCCCCCCCCGGGGGTCGCTTGTTAAAGCTAACCCCCAATTACAACTTACATGTTACTACCTCCTCCCCTATCCCAAGTCTCCTTTCCATGCCCTTCGAGATCCTAACTGGAAACAAGCTATGTGTGACGAATATAAAGCTCTCATTGACAATAACACATGGGTACTTGTTCTCGTCACTACTAGTACAAAAACATTGTCCGCTCTATGTGGTTGTACAAACACAAATATAATGCGGACGGGTCCTTAAATCGGTACAAAGCTCGACTAGTTGCAAATGGTCGTAGTCAACAACAAGGCATCGACTGCGATGAGACATTTAGCCTTGTTGTCAAACCTGCTACCATACGGACTGTTCTTAGCCTTGCAGTTTCTTGACAATGGCCTATTCATCAGTTAGACGTGAAGAATGCATTTTTTTCACGGCCATCTTAAAGAGACAGTTTACATGCACCAGCCACCAGGATTTACTGATTCAGCTCATTCTGATTATGTTTGCCTTCTGCAAATGTCGACTTATGGCCTTAAGCAGACCCCGAGCTTGGTTTCAAACGAGTTTTTCTAGCTTGTTATTCGAGCCGGTCGTTTCTATCACTGCAAAAATCGACTCATCTATTTTCATCTTTCACAAGGAGCCAGACATAGCTTACTTACTACTACACGTGGATGATATCATTCGTACAGCTTCTTCTACTTCACTCCTGCAACGCATTATCTCTTTACTACATACGGAGTTTGCTATGACAGACCTTGGCCCACTTAACTATTTTCTCGGTATATCTGCCACGCGTACTACCTCTGGCATATTATTGTCTCAGACGAAATATGCTACCGAGATTCTTGGTGCAAGCACAGATGCTGAATTGTAATCCTGCAAGTACCCCAATTGACACCGAGAGAAGCTTGGACCTGAAGGGCTCACCGGTCACTGATCTTCTCTATTATCTGCAGTCTTGCCGGATCACTTCAGTACCTTACTTTTACCCGGCCTGATTTGTTTATGCAGTTCAACAGTTATGTCTTTACATGCATGATCCTCGAGAGCCACACCTTAATGCTATGAAACGTGTTCTTCTTTATCTTCGAGGAACCACTGATCTTGGATTACAGCTATTTCGGTCTAATACATCACAGCTTATTGCATACTCTGATGCTGACTGGGCAGGTTGTCCGGCTACGCGCCGATCTACTTCTGGATACTGTGTTTTTCTTGGTGACAACTCTGACGTGGTTCCTCCATCTGTTTGGTCACGTTGTCTGTTCTAGTGCTAGGCTGAATACCGCGAGGTTGGAATAGCAAAGGTTGTAGCTGAGTCATCTTGGATTTTGCAATCTCCTTCGTGAGCTTCATAACCCCACTTTCACAGCGACATTTGGTATTACTGTGGTATTGTCAGTGTTGTATAACATGTCTGCAAACCTGACAACTTCAGGCACCAAGCATATAGAGTTTGGCATCATTTTGTTTCGTTTTGGTTTATTTTTTTTTTTTAGTGACAAAGTAGCAGCAGGTCATGTTCGAGTTCTTCATGTCCCTTCTCGATTTCAGTACGCAGATATCTTCACAAAAGGACTCTCATACCCGTTGTTTGCTGATTTCAGATCCAGTTTGAGCGTCCGCAAATCTCCCACTCCAACTGCGGGGGCTTATTCAAGTAGATATTATATTGTATATTTTGTGTAGTCGGCCCATTGGCCCGAGCCCATAGTCTAAAAGGTTCCTTTGTATCCTATATAGAAGTTGGCTATTATCAATTGTAATCAAGCAATCAATCAAAGCAAATCAATATCCTTTAAACAACAGTTTCTAAGCAACACATGACTTATAATATAAAGTAATGTTTTATGAGGTAATCTTTATAATGTGTATATGTTTTACGTTAGATCGTTATAATATACACTTATATACATACAAGACAAGTATTACCACGTACCAACTATGCATCTAAAAATCTAATATGGCTTATTCATGGTGACGGAGTCCTAGTGAATCTCGTTGGTTACGTGACACTTATAAATTAACCCGATCAAAAAAAAAATGCCCCGCAATAACGCGCGAAAAAATAACGCCCGCAGCAACGCGCGGGTAATCTTTGCTTGTTAGTATATAAGTGTAAGGGTGAGCATCGGTTCAAAACCGAACCGAACAGACAAAAACCGAACCGAACTGAAAACCGAGTTTGAGGAAAAACGCGAACTGAAACCGAACCGAAGTTTACCAAGAAAAACCGAAAACCGAACCGAAACCGAACCGAGCCGAGCCGACAAAAACCGAACCGAATAGATAGTTTAAGCGTATTTTTCTTTATTTTGACCCGAACCGAACCGACAAAACCGAAACCGAAAATTACAAATATACAATACCGAAAACCGAATCGAAAATGGTCGGTTCGGTTTCGGTCGGTTCGGTTTGGCTCGGTTTGTCGGTTCAGTTCGGTTTTCGATTGGTTTTGCTCAGCCCCATATAAGTGTATTAGTGAAACATTGACTTCAAAACATTTTAAATATAAGTGTATTAGTGAAACATTGACTTCAAAACATTTTAAAAAGAATTGAGGACCTCAAAAAGGTAAAGTGCTAATTAATCTCTTCAATATTACTACATTCGTTTTAAAATTATTGTTCATCTTTCGGTTTGTCTCAAAAATAATTGTCTACTTCTAAAGATAATAGTTAAATTTGTTTAAGTTTGTCATATTACATTTAGTTTAAATTGGTATTTACAAACATAAAAGAAAAACTAGTTAATTATCAAATGGTAAAATTGTTTTTTTTCTTCTGTTTTCGTAAAACCCAAAACAGTAATTAATGCATTTTTTCTTAAACTGTTTAACTTTTAGGGTATGTTTGATGACACGTAGCAGTAGCAGTAGCAGTAAGCAATAACATTAGCATGAGCAGTAAGCATGAGCAGTTAGTAGAAGCAGTAAGCAGTAGCTGTTTGATTAAAAAATATATGTGGTAACGTAGCTGTAAGTTGTAATTAAAAACTGTAAAATTACGAAAAAAGGCATACAACCTAATTAAAAAAATTATAAATTTTATATTCGAGGGTATAAATGTAATTTTATAAGAAACTGCTTGCAGCAATTTTGAAATGCTTCTTCAATAAACATTTGAGATTGGAGTGGTTAAAGAATATTCAAATGCTTGTTGAGGTGTTGTCAAACAAACTTTTCATCTAAAATGCTTAACGCTTCTAAACCTTATCGCCGGACAAGAATTTACCGTAACATAACTCTATCAAATGAAAATGAGTATTACTAAAAAATTATTTTTTCACAATTCCCATAAAAAAACAATCTAATCGACAAAATAAAACAAAAGACCAAAACACAAAATAGGTAAGACAGCTTTTTTAACCAAAAAGAGAAGCGACATAAACTCACAAAATCAAAACATAAATGCAAACCATTTAAACCACAAAAGCATTACATATAATTAATTTCAAATTATATGCAGAATTAAACTCATGTCCTTTTTCAGATTTTTGTCAACTGGGTATGCTTAATTTTGTATAAATTGAACTGGGTCTGTTTCAGAATTATATAAAAGTGTTCATGGTTTTCTCTAGGTGTGATTGATATATTTTTATAAAAAAATCTTGAAATTTTTATAAACTTATGATGACTGGTTCAAGCTCTGTTGTACCTGAAAAGTTTCCAGCAGGTCTCAGGGTGCTTGTTGTTGATGATGATCCTATTTGGTTAATGATCCTGGAAAGGATGTTGAAGAAATGCAACTATGAAGGTACTTGTATAAACACACATTTTGACACTCACTGTGTGTTGTGTTAAATTTTCTTTAGTTTTGGTTCATTCAACAAGGAAAAAAGAAGTTGGTTAGATTTGTGGATTATAATCTTTCTAAATGATATATAAAATCTTGTTGTGATATAATAAAAATGTTGGTAAAATTGTTAAAGATTTGCATGGATTTGTTGTGAGTTATGGGGTGTTTGGGATTTCATATTAAATTTGTTTATGTGCTAATTGTGTTTTGATATAACAAATAAAAAAAATTGAGGTTGTTTTTTATTGCTAATTTAAGTTTTGATTGCTTTTTTAAACTGGCTATCTTATTATTTGTGTGAGAAATGGATATTTTATACAACAAATAAACAGTTTTATGGGTGTTTGAGGTTCTTATGTAAGTTATTGTTTTATACCAACTATTTATCTCCTCAATATGTTTAATGCAAAGATGTAAATAGTTTTGTGGGTGTTTGAGATTGTGTATTTATACGATTTATTTCGTTATCTGCTAGTGAAATAAGAGGTTTTCAGAGTTTGATAAGCAATCCAAAACACGTACCCGCATTTTCCCTTGATGCAATGGAACTTTGTTATGTTGTCCAATTAGGCTTTTATTTTGCTTGTTTTACTGAATAAAAAATGTTAAATGCATGTGGTATTGAATTGTCTTCTGACGGAAATAACTGTTTTTATTTGCAGCAACTGTATGCAATAGAGCTGAGACTGGATTATCGTTGTTGAGAGAAAACAAGAATGGGTATGATATAGTTTTGAGTGATGTTCATATGCCCGATATGGATGGATTCAAATTACTTGAACATATTGGCCTTGAAATGGACCTCCCTGTTATCAGTAAGTCAACTAATTTATGTAAAATTACTTCTTGTTTATCGAGTTCTAAATTTCTCTTTCGTTAACAATATGACTGTTCTTTTGACATTCATGTTTTTATGTTTAATATCTTTCATAATCGGCGAATTTTGCATGAGTCAACCACTGTTTCATTTGGGTTTGTCCTTTTGACTTTTGATATTGAGATAGCCAATGCCATGATTAATTTATAGTACGTGAGTCATGTTTGTTTGTGGATTTAGTATCTTGATCATGAGCTAAGTTAATGTATTAGCATTTGAGTTCCAGTAACTGGTGGATTTTGTATAATCGAGGGTATTATCTGTACGTCGACCACCGTTAGTTTGACTATTTTGTTGTCGACTTGTAATATTTAAATTGGTTACTGATATGATCTCATGGTTTGTTTAATTATGGTCATATTGACAGTGATGTCAGCTGATGATGGATGTGAAGTAGTTATGAAGGGTGTTACGCACGGTGCATGTGATTATCTAATAAAACCTATTCGTATTGAGCGGTTACAGAACATATGGCAACATGTGGTTCGGAAAAGGAAATATGAATGGAAAGATATGGAGCGAATAGCAAATGCTGAAGACGTTGAACAAAATCAGAAAGTTCCAGAAGATGGGGACCATTCGTCTTCAGCAAATAAAGGGCATAACTGGAGAAATGTTAAAAAGAGGAAAGACGAGGAGGAGGATGAGTGTGAAGAAAGAGAAGAGTCTTTTTCTTCAAAAAAGCCTCGTGTTGTTTGGTCTGTTGAGTTACATCAACAGTTCATGTCAGCAGTGAATCAGCTCGGGATCGAGAGTAAGAAGCCTCCTACCCATTTTAATACATTTATTTTTATTAGTATTATTAAATCTTTAAAATATCAACTAAATTGGTAAACACTATAATCTTCATCATTTGTTTCTTAACATGTGACTAAGAATCTGAGACAAACTGTTGTGTCAAAAGTTTGTCTAACTCGTGCCCTAAGGGTACAAGTGAAGCGCAATTATTAATATACATTACCATTTATACCCGTTTGTTGATATTAGTTATTTTCTAAAAAAAATCCCTTCCAGCAATATTAGTGGCAAATTCAGTAGAATAGAAAGAAAATACAAAATCATATCGAACACAAGTAGTTAATGTTAATTATTTTCCAAGTTTGTAGCAACCGAATCCAGATGTCAAGTGTAGTGTTATTTTTACAATTACCCCCATACTATTGTTGTAATCATATTCAGGGCTTGCGGCATAAATACAAAACCAACACTTAACCGGTTTTTTTTCTTTTTTCCAGAAAATAACCATCAATGTTTTATGTCACCCAACCTTTGTTGCTAATGTGGTACAAAGATGCCATTAGAAAGCTATCTTAGATAATTTCCTTAAATTATATTTTTGCAATTTTGATAGTTTTTTCTGGCCTACAATAAGTCGGCTTCCAAAAACGATAATAAGAATGGAGTTCCTTACCTTTTTACGCAATTATCCCGTAAAAACAATTACTATTATGTATAAAGATTTAGAAATTGGAAAAAAAAAAGTATTTGTGGGTTAACCCCAATCAACCCATCTGGCTTGACCTTCTTTAGATTCGATAGCCGACTCTCGCAGAGTCTTGCTTTGACACCTCCATGCTGCATTACTGCCATTCTTGGATTAAATGATTTTTAGAATGAGGAGTTAGGTTTATATACATATGAATGTTTGTATGGCTTTATAAGTCTATAACCAAATAGATTAAAAGTGATTTATAATTTATAACTTACTGCAGAAGCTGTGCCAAAGAAAATCTTGGAGTTGATGAACGTTCCAGGCCTAAGCAGAGAAAACGTCGCGAGCCATCTTCAGGTATTACTAATAACAACATTATACGAAGTTTTTCAATATTCAATATTATTGCATTCTGAAGTTTGAGTATCTGGGTGCAGAAATACCGTCTTTATCTTAGGAGGCTCAATGGATCACAACATATGGGCTCAATGAATGATTCATTTATGGATAGCCCCGAGGCCGGCTACAGGTCAATGTCATCAGTCAACGGGTTTGATCTTCAAACAATGACTGGTGCTGGTCAATTTCCTGGTCAAAGCTTTGCGACACTCCGAGCAGCGATGCTTGGTCGTTCAAATAATATATTTAGCTTTGAAAATCAGAAAATGCAGTATGGACAAGTCAACAAAAGTCAGCCACTTCATGGCATTCCAACTAACATGGGACCTAATCAGTTTGTGGGGTTGCGTCAATCTCGCCAGAATTCGTTTGATGGTGTTAATAATCAAGTACTTGTACCAATGGCTGGTCAAGGTCAAAGTGAAAGTCAAAGTCAGCCAAACATCAATCGTCATGTGTTGTCACATGGCCTAGGAATGAAGTTGCCATCGGGTGGTGGGATTGTTCCAAGTTACAGTATGTTAAATGATTCTGGCTTTCAAGACTCTTATACTTCTCACAAGAAAATGGGATCTATTGTACCTTTCTCTGCAGATGATGGAAGTGTGACCCACCTTAATGGTGCCAGGAACGATAAAATGAGATACGCTGAGGAATACAACCAAGATGGCCTCCTGGCTGCAATTATTAAGGTCCGTGTTCTTCAATCATAAATCTTTGTGATGCATCTTTATGGTTGTGTATTTTGTGTCATGTTTCATCCATTTTCCACTAAAGTCACCTATATATTTTCTCAATCACATAAACCACTCTCTATTAGTGTTCCATAGCTTAATTTTTTTTTTAAACCGGTTAGATTTGACTACTGAAATGGAACAGTTACTAAATTTGATTACATACTTTTTTGATGATCTCTTTATTCCAAGTTTTACCAGAAATGATAAGTAACATAGAAAAAGAACCACTAGTAGTATCTCAGAAGTGTAAAAGCTAGCCAATATAATGTCAGAACAATAGAACGATATTAAAATTTGAGTGGTTTTTACAGTTAATAAAACTTTGACTGACATTAACTTGGTTACTCTTTAATGATTTTTACCTGATAATTTACTTACATTGACTTAAAAAATTATACGGAAACCATTTTGGCGTTCTGACTTCTGAAATTTGGTGATGTAGCCGAAGCAAGAAGGGTTTAGACAGGTGGAAAGAGAGCTTGGCTATGATGGGTACCCTTTGGATGATCTTCCTGGTTTAACTTAAGGCTCGTAAGCAAACTTTTTTTAAGTGTTTTGGAATCAAGTTAGTATTAAACTTACGTGGTGTTAACATTGTTTTTAGCTTGTGGCTGAGATCATATGCATGCATTAGAATTTTTGACTGTTTTTATATTCAACATACTGTTGGTAAAAACATCCAAAAATTCGGTTTTATTTATCATACTTAGATTTGTTTTCATAAAGTTGGTACTGGTTTTTAAATTTTCATCAAGTATTTTCTACATATTTGGGTTGTGGTCCTTGTGGATGTGACGAGTATTTTATTTTTCCATCTTTTTTATGGTTTGGGCCGATGGGAGTATAGACACAAGCTGGTTTGATTCAGGATCTTAAATAAGATAAAAGCCAAACTGCTACATGGTCGCATGGTATAGGGTCAATGCAACCATTTGTATGTGATCCCAAGGTCTTTTAGTGATTTGTTGGTCCTTGTGTTTCGAGGATGTGCTCGTTGAAACAAAACAATATTCAATAATTCAATCCTGTCGAAGTATGATGGCATGAACTATCGACCAGGGGTTGAAACAAAGATTGATAATCCGTTTATCACATAACATTTTGCTAAACCAGCTTCATTTGGGTGTGGGGATTATTTCTTCAGCAGGCTTAAATTCTTTGTGTAAAATATTTGATGTTTTATTAGTCCTTGTCTACTTCGTCGGATTTATGAATGAAAAAGAAAGCCAACCCCTCGTCATTGCAAGTCGAGTGTCGTAGAAGTCGTTGTACTTTGAAGGTTGTTTTAGTTGTAGTACTAGTGTCATTAATTAAGATTATCGTGTTGTGTCGTTGTAATTAGGGGTGTCAGTAGGGTCGGGTTGACCCGACCCGAACCCGATAAGACTTATCGGTCGGGTTAAATCGGGTTAAGAATTTTGTCGGGTTATTTTGACCTGAGCCCGATAACCCGGTAGTGTTATCGGGTCGGGTTAAGGTTATATAATTAATATTATCGGGTCAACCCGATGACCCGAAAATCAAAGTTTTTTTTCTTGAGTAATAATTTTTAAAAGCCCAATACCATTATAGCAATGGGTTTCTTCAAATCTATTCAGCTTACTAGTTTGAAAATAGTATTCTTAGTCGGTTAGTGTGGCATGTAGTTGTGGTTTCAGTGAAGATTAGGTTAATCGTATTGATCTGGTCCGTACTGTTGGAATGATAAAAACCCCGTAGGTATAATTTTATTAATGACCATTATTTATAATGGTGAAAACCCTAATACCCTAAACCCACAAACCGGGCTTGGGCCTATTACATAAATAACTTTGACTAACAACTTTGACTAACATTAATTACTTTGACTAACAACTTTGACTAACATAAATTACTTTGACTAACACTAACATATATCCTCTAATACTCCCCCGCAGTCCGAGCGGCGAAATCGCGAAAGCTCGGACTGAAGAAGAAAATTAAGAAAGCAAAATAAAACAATAAACCAAAATAAAACGGGATAACCCAAAGTATCCCTTATTCTAATTTTTGTTTACGGATAACCAAAGTATCCGAAGGATAAACCAAAGTATCCCAAACAGTCGTCTCGGGAATAAGAACCCTAGATTCGACACCAACAAAAGTCATCTCGGGAATAAGAACCCTAGATTCGACACCAACAAAAATCGTCTCGGGAATAAGAACCCTAGATTCGACACCAACAAAAGTTGTCTCGGGAATTAATACCATGGATTCGACAAAAAAAACAATTAAATAACTATAATTTTTTTTAATTCAACATCACATAACTAAAAACAATAAAAACAAAACCTAAATCACTTCTTGATAGGTAATACCATTGATGCTCCTTATCTTTTATTAACCTGATCATCATGATCATCATTGCGACGTTCGTCACCAAAATAATCACTTCTTCCACCAAAAGGCCACACAAATCTAGCAGGAGTTAACACTGTTCCGACCCCACCACTTCATCACACCTTTAATTTGTTTTTTTAAAGGGTTAAAGGGTGACGGCTAGGGTTTGACGGGTGGTCTAGGGGAGGCAGCTCAACATAGCCACCTCGGTTTGAGAATCAGACCCGCTCCGATACCATGTTAGACAATGATAAACCCCGTTGGAGATATGTTTTATTTATACGATATTTATAGAGTACATAGCATAATGAAACCCTAATGGACCCTGAGCCCACAAACCGGGCCGGGCCTATTTATCCTCTAATATAACATCATCAAGCTTAGTTTTCTTAATGTTTAGATTAGACACTTATATCCATTTGACAAACATGTCTTGGATCTCACATTGTATCATTATCATACATCAATTAGATTAGAGATTAGATGGTTTATGTGTGTAGGCCTTAAAACACAAGATTTGTTATGTTGAGCCATAAAACATAACGAGTGTAGTTAAGGGATCGACATTTAGCTTAATGTGAGAAAATATTGTAAGCGTCGTAAGGGTTTGTTATGTTGGGCCATAAACATAACGGTTTGGTTGTGTACCCGAAGAAGAACTCGATATCTAGCTTAGTGTCAGAAAATAATGTAAGCGACGTTATAAGGTTTTCTTCGCCGTAAAGAGAGCTTGTTGACCAGAGAAGTAACTCCCGAGTTGGGTACTCCGGTTTGCGTTTTTTACCTTTCGATTTACATCTTTATTTCTATTTATCGCTTTACATTTATATATGCATCGTGTCTATATTTTTATGGATTGTTGCTAATGTTGTGTAGATCATGATTGTGTCGTAGCTTGAAGTTAATATTGTGGTTGTTCTTGTAGTGTTATGACATGCTCTAATTGTTATAGATCTATTATTGACGCTTATCATATTGTGCCGCACTTAATCAAATATTTAATACGAAAGTTTTAAGTTTTTAAAGGAAAACGTATTCACCCTTTCTTTACGGTTTCCACATAAGACCATGTTTATTCACAACCCAACTCAACCCAATCTCTAATTAAAATATTAATTTCTCTTTCCTCCACCTACACAACCAATACATACAACCAACTCATATCTTTTTCACCATTTATCAACAACCCAACATAACATATAATATTATTACTTTTATATTTAATTTAACTAATTAAAA
>BQNB010091127.1:0-26957 GCA_026074375.1 Tanacetum coccineum
TCACTAGATTAACGTTGATTATGATAGATTTAGTCATTACAATGGGTATCAAGAGCCTTATTATGATCGATTAAGTCGTTGATAAGGTGTCATTTTATACGCTATTTCAAGGTCATTTAACCCCTTAAATCATGCAAATATGCCCAGATTATGTGCTTAATCATTTGTTTTCAGGTTTTTAGCACTTGGATGACATTTGGAGGAAATACACGTGACTTGGGCTCATTTGGAGAAGAAACGGACAAGACTACGGACCTACACCAAATCTCTTGAAGAATTGTGCATACAGAGCGTGGAATCAGACCTAGAAGATTCTATCTCGTGACGGCGTCGCGACTATAACTGGACGCCGTCGCGACGATTTCTCTATATATATTAAGCCGAATTTAGGGTTTTAAGTGTGTAACTTTGTATAACTTTTGGGAGCCGAACCCTAAGTATTTTGTCAGCTTTTAGGCCGACTTTAGGGCCTCAAAACCCTATTGTAACTGACCTTAATCCATGTTTTAATCAAGTAAGATTATCTATCTTTAATCATTCAATATGTCTATGTGTTGTTTGATTGATTTATGTTCTTGCTTTCTTTATAACATGTTAGGCTAAACCCTCCTTTGTATTTGCTTATGATTGCATGAAAGTTGGATTGTAGATCCTTTTACTGTTGCTTCTTGTGATGAATGTGCGCGTTAGGCTTTAGAAAACTAGCCATAAGATATTAAATTGGCATAGACGTCTAGGGAAACGCGAGTGTGTAGAAAGGATACCATCGGTAACAGTCTTCATACTACCTTACCCCTAATATGGTTGATCCCTCTTAAGATATTTCAATTGCATTTAATATACTCTTAGGGGCCTTGTAATAGTCTTCATACTACCTTACTTGTGCGTTGCCTTAACGGAATATTAAATAGATGGCGGGTTCGTGTAATTCGTTCATGACTTAGGAAATACTTACACAAATCATCACGAGTGTGACAAGGCAACAGGATTAGGAGAAGCAATCTAATGAGTAATGCATGATTAAGCAAATACATTATTTTATCATAAAGTTATCACCAGTAGTATAGATTATATTTAGTTTAGTTAATTAGTTAAACAAACCAACCTCTCAAACCATTGATTTACTGCTTTCTATAAAATATAAAAATACTAAAATAATCTCATTTCAATCCTGTAGATCTCTGTTAAGCACTGTTCGAGCCTTCCCAACCTATTCCCCTAAAGAACGATAACAACCCCCGAGTCTTGCCTATAATACATTGCAACGATTAGGTACACTGCCTAGGGAGTTGTAAAACTTCGTGTAGAAGTCCTACGACTACCACACATTAAGTTTTTGGCGCTGATGCGTGGGGAATAGTTAGGTTTTGAACTTAGTTTAGCTTAGTTCTACTCGCTTGAATCCTTTTAAGTGAGATTTTATTTCCGTTAACTTCATATATCAAGTTATAATGCAGAAAGATAATCGCAATCACAGCCTCACAGGTACACAGGCCAAAGCAGAGAATTTGTTTTTCAAGAACTTCAAACAATACACAGAACTATAACTGTAACTTGCATAAAGGATATGCATGACATTGATGGCCTTTCGAGTTCATATATCACGTTTCAATGCAGAAAAGACTATCACAAGCACACAGGTCAAAGTAGAGAACAAAACATAAATTATAACAGTAAACTGCATAAAGGATATGCATGATTTTGATGGTCATTCAACCTGATATATCAAGTTTCAGTACAGAAAGACAACCACAATCAAGCAACTCAAACAAAGAATTTAACTAATGCCTTCGTATTAAGAGCCGCAAGTTAAACGCCAAACATGGAAGATTACAATCTTGTCAGCCAATAGTAGTTGCTTTAAAAATGATGAAATTCTATACATCAATGTCACTTCTATTAAGATATCATGTTACATAAAAGGTCAAACTTTGATCAATGTCTTCATTCTGGGTAGAACAAAACCAACTCTTCTTTCTTCAAAAGAGTACTCGATAACCTATTCAGGCTCCATCTCTTTAATTGCAGATGTCATCGGTGTTTGCATTGGTGTAGAAGGTGTGTATAGTGTAGATGGCAGTACTGTAGGAATTATGTGTTTTTGGGGAGTTTGGTTTTCGACCTCTAAAGGCCAATATTGTTGTAGGTTTAGAAGGAGTGTAAATGTTGTTGTGTTGTTCTGAAATGGTTCTTTTTGTAACATGTTGTATTTTTTGCGAGTTCTATCACATTGTTGGTCTTTGATGTCTCTTTTTAGCAATTGAAGAGAATTGTTTGCGGAATGTTGGCTCTAAATCGTTGTGAGATTTTGCTTATTGGTGCCAGGAAGACCAGCTAGATCCAAACCTCTCATCCCTAATATCATATACTGAAATGATTAGCATTTTCACAAACAAAACATTAAAAGGCTTGCACTTCAATAACTTTATTCTCATTTTTTATTGTTGAAATAAATGGATTATAACTCTGTGCAGGTTCTGATCTTATTTGGATAGTTAATTCACAAGTATCAAACATTCTTCTAAAATAGCTCTTTATGTTTTAATCAAACATTAGTTATCAATGTATTCATCTGAAATAGCCTTTGTTTATGTTTTATAAAAACTGTTATTAGGTTTTTAAAAAAAATTATATTAGTGACATTTAGGCTTTCAAAGAAACCGATTTTGTTGAAATAAAGGGATATAACTTGTAAGGTTCTGATCTTATTTGGATAGTTATTCACAAGTCAAACGATCTCATCTAAAATAGCCTTTTCTTTGTTATGTTTTATCAAACTAGTTTATCAAGTATCATCTGAATAGCCTTTGTTATGTTTTTTAATAACTGTTAATTGGTAATATATTCGTGAACTTAGCTTTAAAGATAACGATTTAAGCAATAAATAGAAATTGGCTTCTACAGAAAGATTGCAATAGTAGCTCAAACAGATATCATAATTCGCCTAAATATATTGCTTTGTTTTGCTAATTGTATTGTGCAGGAAACGGATATCTAAGAAAAAGACAAAAATAAAGCCAAGACAAAAACCGGGTCTCGAATGGAAAAGCAGGAAAAAAAGACAAAGACAAAGTCCAAGCCCAAGCCTGAAAAAGTCAATAGAAAGTCAACCCAAGTCAACCCCGAAGCCAAAAGTCAAGAAAAGTAAGTTTAGGGACTAAACTTATAAATCCCTAAACTTATATTTAAAAGAAGAAAAGAAGGAAATGAAGAGAAGGGGTGAATCTGCCAATGTGGGAGAAGTATAAACTCACACAGGCTATTAAACTGCCTAAAGCCTAACTTATAACCACAAGGACGTGTGATGCAAACGTTATATAAACCCTTGGGGGTTATAATGCCCAAGTCCAAAGTTATTTAACCCAAAGACGAGTGGTGCAAAGTGACATATCACTTTGGAGGACTTATGTTGCCATTTACACAAACCTTCACCCAACACTGTTTATCTTCCCCAATGTAACCCGCCATTTTCACTGATTCAATTCCCCCCTCACGTGTTCACCTTGGGCCAAGAAAAACCCAATTTCCCGCCATAACCAAAACCCAAAAACCTGTTTAGCTTTTCCCTCTCTTCCCAAAACACTCAACCCCCAACATTTTTCCCTGCAACTCCTAATACACAAAGAACAATCCTTCTTCCCTTCTCCACTAAATACCCCAATCACATGATTGGCCTTGCCACTGTGGCAATCCTATAGTTGCTTAGAATAATAAAGGGTTAAGATGATTTGTTTGGTCTCCAAGAATTTTCGAGGGCTAGGATGATGTTTGGTTTTGCTCTCACAACACAAACACAACAAACACAAGCTAAGAAAGACTTCCCAGCTTATAAAAGAAGAAAAAGTTAGTTAGTGAGTTAGTTTTTTTAGAGTTTTTCAATTTTCTTTGTAATTTTCCAAATTCGTGTACTGTTCATGCAATTAAGTTTTAAAATCCTTTCAATTTCAGTTTAGTGTTTTGTTACTACTCTTGTACTTTTAATTTCTAATCAATAAAGCAAGATTAATTGTGTTTGTGTTCAAATTTTCAAGTAATAAGCCATTTTTTAGCAATAAGTTTGTAATAAGCTGTTTTTAGCTTATTACATTCTCTTAAGCTCAAAAGTTATACAAAACTTGTTAAAAGCTTTTATAAACTGTCTTTGTTCATTAGTGTTCAATGTCTTCCATTTGAATTCATATTTCATTCAATTTTGAAGCATTAAGGAGTAATAAGCTAATATTAGCTTATTGAGCTTAAAGCTCAAGGTATAGAGGCAAGGTGCCACATTAGGTTTTGATTTGAGGTCACTCACTCAACAAGAGTGACCTATAGTTCTGAGACTCCAATTCTCAGGTTTTATATTCTAGATTTCAATTTAGCATTTACTTAGCTTAATTCATTTAGCTTATTCTTTGTTTTTCTTGTGCTTATTGGTTCATATTGTTTAGATAGTTTAAAGTTTAAATGTCTTTAAGCTGTATTAGTTAGAATCATTCAGATTTAAATTTAGTTGTTAAATTCTGTCATTTAGTGTTATTAAGCTAGGAGAGTAACTAGCTTATTACTACTAATAAGCTATTGTTTTTAGTGGTCATTTAAGATTAATTAGATTAGTATTAGCTTGAGTAGATAAAAGGTTTTAGCTATTTTAGTATTAAAATAGATTTTGAGTTCATTTTAGTTTTGACAGTTAGACTTAAGGAGTGTTTGGTTTTAGGTGTATTTGACTTTCAAAGTCAAAATAAACCTGTCAAAATACTTTACTCATTTGTGTTAAGTGGTATAATGAAGTTTTAAATAGGTTTCAGGAATTAACTTGTAGTTTTTCAAAGTTTTAAAGTTCTAAAACCTTTATGGCACCAGGACAGTCTTATTGATCAAGTAATCTTAGTGTTTAGTGACTTTAGGAGTTCTAGAAGTTCAAAGCATAAGGTAATACTGGATTGATACACTTGGTAAGTAGGACTTTAGGTGAGTTCTTATTTCAAAGTTTAGCATGCATTTAAGCTTTTAGGCAGAGTGCATCAGCAATAGCATCGAGCAGCAACCAGTCAATGTTGCTGGTGCTTATATCTTTTAAGCTAATTTTTGGATTTCATAGTAAGAGTTAGGATTTAGTTATTGCATCTCAATAGGATTTCCATTAGTTTATTACATATATCTCTTAAGTTTCAGTTTAAAGTTTTAGTTTTAGTTAATTTCCCTACAAACAGTGAAAATAGCAGCAGAACTATATTACTGTTATTTCTTGTGATTTTCTCATTTTCTAGGTTGTAATCTCTAAAATCCTTTTATCTAGGTTTGTTTAAAAGTATAGGTTAGATTATTTCAAAAAATTCAGTAGCATTAAGATTAGAAATAAGCTGATTAGCTTATTAGGAAAAGTTTTAAATTTAGTCATAAGTGGAACTATGCACTTTTTGCAAGCAAAATATTCCTTTTCATTGTTTACTTGTAGCTTTATTTACATTTTTAGATATCTTTACGTATACATCTCAAGCATCAAGTAGCATCTTTTAGCTTTCACTTTCATCTAGAAATAAGTTAGAAATAAGCCAAAAACTAGAAACCATAGGAAAACCTTAGTTTCTGTAACAGTTTCAAAAAGCTTAGTTTTCTAGCTTATTCTGTTGTTAAAAGTAGAAAGTGTCTTTGTTAAAGTTGTAGAGAATAAGCTCATTAACAACTTTCATGTTTTAAGCTTTTGTTATTTCATTTTTTAGTTATGCAAAAAAATAAGCTGATTGACGAGGTCTATTTACGTACTTTTACTAGTTAAAGTGGTACACGTTTTCATTAGATTGTAAATTTCAACTAGTTAACCCCGCCCTACCCTGTTACTTTACTTATTTGATATTTCTACCCTGAACTTTTGGGGAAAAATAAAATAGATTTAAGATTTTTGATTTTAGTTTAAATAAAATTAGGGTTAGTTTTTAATTGATAAAATTAGGGCTTAATTAGGTTATAAAAATCAGGGCTTTTAGTTCCATTTGATTTCTGCACCTTTTAAGTAGTTAAAAACCATTTTTCTTTATTTTTCTAGTTAAAATTGTATTTTCTAGGAATTAAAATAGATTTTAGATAATTCATTTTTCTAAAATATTCATAAAAAATTCAAAAAAATAGTTAAAAAATTATAATTCTTTTCCTAAAATTTCTTTTTAATTTGTGATTTTTAGTATAAAATTTGTTAAAAGTAGTGCTTTAGATTTTAAATTTCAGTTTTAGCTCACGTTTTTAATTTTCGTGTATTAAAATTTCGTGCTAGTTAATTGTTTTTAGTTTGTGCTATTAAATTTGTAGTGTAATTCAAAATTCAAAAATCCTTTATCAATTCTTGACTGTATCGATTCTCCAGCACAGCCTCGTTGGGGATAAACGACCCGGGAACACTCTATACTACTTCTCGGTTTTATTGACTTTGTTTCTAGACTATTCTTAATATATATATATTCTATATTTTATTATATATTATATATATTTTAAGGTGTAGTTTGGACGGATCAATTTTTGGCGCCGCTGCCGGGGAGGCTGTGAAACGATTATCGTTACGTTTGACAATTTGTGTTTGAATCTGTGAATATTTTCTTTTATAAACATATAAAAAATACAAAAATATTTTTATTTTCTTTTATTAGTATAATTATCATATAAAAGCAAAAGAAAAACCCAAAAAAAAAAACATTGTCCATAAAGAAATAAAAAATTTCAAAATTGGTAAAAATACAAAATATAATATCTCCACAGAGGTATTATCATAATAAATTCCGGTGAACTTGTTGGTTCCCAACTCGAACAAGAAGAATTTAAAACTTGTTTGTGTCACTTGTGAATACGTCTCACCTTTAATTGTAAACAAAACTATAGAGGGGTATATGGAGGGTTTATGTCTCACGAGGGAACTACGACCGAATGGAGAAGGTTTTTAATAGCTTCGCGCTTTCACGCTCCTCGCTCCTTTGTGCGTTTCGTTTTTTAAGGAAGATACGTGAAACAAGTTGACTATGGTTTTTTAAGGTGTCTTATCTCATTTTGTCCGTTTAAAATAATTGTGAAATTAATTGAAAAACCCAAAAATAATCTTCTTTTCTCTTCGTATCATTAATTCTTTTCTTATCCCATCTTTAATGTTTAATTCTTTTTGTTTATGACGTCATTCGATTATCGTTTGAATCGATTTACGCGATTAAAGATATGCTAGACTTGTGGTGGTTTGTACAGTGCAGACTTTTTGTTGTTTCAATAAAGGTCTTGAAGACAAGATTCTGTTCCTAAACCCATCGAATTGTGCAAGGTATGCAAGGTGTGGAACCCGGTTGATGGTCCGTATTGTCATGGATGTGCTCTTTTTACGAAAAGAAAAAAATTTTAAGGAAGATTTGTGTACATATTTGTGTGGAAAAATGGAATTTTTCGAAGACCTTCAAGATACTTCTGAATCTTCCGTTGACAATACAAACGTTGTTAATGTCCTCAAGAGTCATCGTTGGTAATCAGACCCTGGTGAAAAATTTCCTCACCAAGTACATTACACATTGACCATTGTTGTCAGAGTGCGGTGTTCGTTAGATGGATCTTTTGTCAAAACAATGCACTTGTAAGTCTTGTGGGAAAGGTGCTCATTACGGTTATAATTGCCCTCTGAGAGTTCCGATTATCTCTAATCCGGAACCATGCAAAAATCAAACCATTGATGAGCCCCTACAAAACTTGCAAAGTTTGCAACAACAATGTCTTCTTCGTACATGCCAACAATGTGGGTGCAATGAATACAATGGAGTTTGTTTTTATTGTTACGAAAACCTAAAAAAACCAACCCAAAACAATTTGGAAATGGAACACCAAGCAATTTTTCAACTCCGTACTCTTCTAACGATTCTCCAAGTGTTGCAAACCATCCTCCACAATCCCAATACGTGCCATACTCTTGTGAGTTATGTGGGAACGATTCTCATTACGGTTACGATTGTCCACCTCAAGTCCCGTCTGTCTACAATCAGGACCCGTGTTTCAATCAGAACTTTGATTATTTTCCACAAACTTCACTAAGTTTTCCACAAACATTCTTGTTGTGAAAATTACGGGGGACCCTCTTGAAACTGACCAATTGTAACCAGTGAATGAAGACTTTTATATAGCAAATTCTTGCTATGATTATAATTCTTTTGGTTTTGACCAATTTCAACCCCCGCAATATACCGTCAATCATCCAATCTTCGATTCCCAAAATGGGCTTCTCAATTCTAGTAATAAGCTTATGGAACAAATGACAACCTTATGTGATTTGGTTGGTCAAGCTATACAAAAGAAGGAAGAAGAAAAGCGAATTACGGAAGAGCAAGCGTCTAAAGATCAATATTGAAAGATTCCCATTTGCTACGATGATGACGAAGACGATACCATTGCAATCACACCCGTTTTACCAATCGAGGAACCTGATAACTCTCTAAGTATGGGGGACGAGAATCTTGACACTATTCCAACAACGGAATCGGACGAAGTAATAAAGTCTAGTGTTGAGGACCTTGTCCCAATCCCAAGTAAGACCGAGGGTATTCCCGACAAAATGTGTGATGTGCCTCTTTGTGAAAATGCCACCTCTGAATGCTCTCAATGAACATTATGAGATTGTTTGTCAATTGACCGATGATAATTGTCATGTGTGAGATTCTCCTACGGTGAGAATATCGATTATGTCGAGGCATCACCTCCCGATGTTGAGTTCGTCAGCTTAGAGGTGGTGGAGATTGTTGATCCGGAGGATAGTTGGACAAGGATTGTGATGATATTCTTTTATACAATCAAAAGACCGATTATCCTTCGTGTAAAAATATGTTGATATCATTCTTCTTAGTGCTAAGATCGTTTGCTTTAAGAGATAATCCCACTACATCTCTCCGAAGTTGTGATCAAGTTCTACTCCACAATTTCATATTTTTTCTTGGAGGAGACTAACACCTTTGATAATTCTATTCCCGAATCTGAAACTTTTCGCTTTAATCTAGAAGAGATTAGTAGTGGCAGTCCCACTACTCGTTCTGATTTATCTCTTCCGGATTATAAAGCTTTCTACGTTGATAACGATCATTTTAAAGAGAAGTGTTAGTGGCAGTAAAGTACCATTACTCATGTGATTTTCTTCAATATTGAATTCGTTTTATCTTGAGTCTTTCGAACGATCAATTTCCTCCTGCCGATAGGAGAGACCTTTATCATGAGGAGTTCGCCGATGAACTCACTCACATCATGTCTCTCCCGAATCTTGAATGTTTCAAATTTAAGATTGATCCCGATCCGGGAGATTTGGATTCTATTGACCTCGGGATTCGTAAGAATGTGTTAGACTAATGTGATGTTACCATTAGAGGATGACCAATCTTCTCTCTTCGCTTATGTTGTATGGATCTTTCTTGCTTTTCTCACGTATCCCGTTGTCCCTCCATATCTTCTCTCCACCAGGAATGAAGATACCATTTTTGATCCCGGCATCTCAATTTATCATTCTTTTATGCCGGATGTATCTCATCGGAGTGGAACTTTCATAAAATTCAATGTTTATCCAAACCGCTTGAATGAAAGTCCGATGATGATTTTATCTTCCACTTGCTCCCCCATGGACCAATGAATTCGGGGTCGAGTCGAGCTTGTGACTCGGTTAACAAAAACAAGGCGCTTCGTGGGAGGCACCCCATGCTTATCAGTAGTAGTAATAAATAAGTGTTTTTGTGTGAGAGGCTTTCATTTTCCATTACCCGTGTTTTGTGTGCTTTGTGTTGTATGTCCAGGATTTCCCGGATTGTGAAGACTCTCGTGCTTGCAGTATCCACAAGAGTTTCACATCCTCAGCTTCATTTTGGAAATCCAGTATCCAAATCTAATCGACTAACGTTTTATCTTTTGGCACACTTCATAAACGGCCTTAGATTTGCGTAGGAACCCCTTTGAAACATCGAGGACGATGTTTAGTTCTAGTATGGGGGGGATCTTCGATTTGATGTTTGCCTGCAGCTGTTGTTATCACGTAATCCCGTTTTTACCACCAAATTTTTGCAAAAATACCAAAAAAAATTGAAAAATTTTCAAAAATAAAATAAGTGTTTTGTCACAGTTTTGACTTTCCTAATGGGTAGAATGAGAATAATTTTTGACTCGATCGGGCGTGTTGAGCCCTAGCTAGTTCCTCAACTTACCGCTTGTAGGCTAAGCTTTCACGAATTCGATTGCTTCGAATTTTAATAAGGTGAAGAACAAAGTGATAGAGTTAATATATGTTTTATGTGCTGAGCAAGATTCTTCTAAAACTTATATGAGTAACTTGTGGCTTTTTCTCCCAATAGCTTTCTAATCCACCTATCATACGTGCTCAATTCAATTCAACTAAGTCAATCGATGTTTTTAGAAAAAGCTTCAAATTTGTAACTTGATTCTTTAAAGCGAGATTTTTCTGTTCTTAGTAATTCGAAAGTTAAAATGCCAAAGAAGCATGAATGAAGTATGAATGCAAAAATGCATGAATATTGAAATTTTGCCAATGAAGCATACATTTGATTATATGGAACAAGTAAAAGATGTGTCGTGATATCCCACTCCGCTAACCACGAGGTGGGGGTTCAAACTAAGACATCTTTGCTCCTAAGGATTTGGTGTGTTGTGATATCTCACCAGGAAGCGAGGTCTAGGTGAGGGTTCAAACTAAGACACTTATCCTTAGCCATATTAGGAAGAAGGTGTTGTTGTGATTTCTCACTACGCTAGCAACGGGGTGGGTTTTCAAACTAAGAACATCGGTCGTTGGTTGTGATATCCTACTAGGGAGCGAGGCCTGGGTAGGTGTTCAAACTAAGCAACGCATTCCTAGCTTTAAGAACTTATGATTATAATGATGAAGATGTTGCAAAAAGTTCTATAGTTAAAATCTCGTTCTTTAAAATCAAGTTACAAGGTCCTAATAAGTTGTTGCTTTGAGTCTTGATTCATCTTGAATCACGACTATGAAAATAAGTTGATCTATGGTTGAGTTGAAATGAGTACACACATTTAAATCATATATTCATGTTGGGAGTTAAAAGTTCACAAGTCATAAGTATGAGTGCTTAGCATTTAGACTTATATTGACAAATGATCTTGTTTAATTGCTTGGTTTGGAACTAGTGAAAAATCGGGGACGATGAATTTATCCGTCAGGACATCCGTAGATTATTCTATGGGCGTTTCTCATTCTATGATCCCAGTGTTAATAAAATAAAGGAAGTCAAACAGAAAGTCGAGAAAAGAAAAAGGAAAATCCAAAAATATTAGGGATAATTAGTGTATGAATAAAAAATGGTGAAAACGGGACTTGTCGAAGCTTTTGATTCTTTAGTTTCCCTTGACGAACACTTTGCTACTTTTCAAAGTTATTAGTCGAGGGGGATTGAGATTCTTAGTTTTCGTAAATGTTTACTTCATAACATTGCGTGAGGACACGGCAATACCTTAGTATGGGGGATTTTGGTATGTGCTTAATTACACATACCTTTTACCTTTAAAAACGAGCTAAAATAACCAAAAACGGACTTAAAATGCCAAATATACGCTTGTTTTGCTAATTGTATTGTGCAGGAACGGATAACTAAGAAAAGGACGAAAAACAAAGCCAAAACGACAAAACCGGACTCGGAATGGAAAAGACTGTGAAAGACAAAGCCAAATCGAAGCCGAAAAGTCAATCAAGTCAAAAAGTCAACAGAAAAGTCAACTGGTCAAAGTCAAAGTCAACCCCGACAAATCCAAAAGTCAACATGTGAAGAAATATAAGTTTGAGGGTTAAAATTGCCAAACCCTAAACTTGTATTTATAAGAAGAAAAGAGAAAAAGAAAGACAAGGGGGAAAACTGCCAAGATGGGAAAGTTATACTACGAGGGCCAAAACTGTCAAGCCCTAAGACTTGTAGCACATAAGGACGGTTCATGCAAAGAGTTATATAACTCTTGGGGACTTAACTTGCCAAGTCCCCAAAGTTATATAACAAAAAGGACGATGGATGCAAAGATGCATATATCTTTGAGGGGCCATTTGTGCCAATTCCCCAAACACACCTCTGTCTTCCCCAAACAACTTTTCCCGCCATTGTTTTCCCCCCAAAAACAACTCACGGGTTTACAAACCCGTTTTTACCCTGTAGATTACCACCACCACCATGGGTAATCACTTCCCCCCTCCTCCACTAAAACCCTAATCCCATTTGGCAATCCCACAATTCCCCAAGCCTAATCCAACGGCTATGATTATTGATGAAATTGAAGGGCCAAGATTGAAGCTGTGAACCTCTCACAACACAAACACAAGAAGCACAACAAGAGACCTGGGACATCTATAAAAAGGAGAGAAAAACAAGTAGTTTGAGTAGTTAGAATTTTTAATTTTCAGTTTGTAATTTCCCGTATTTTTTTAAGCTCTTTCTTTTACGTTTTTCAAATTCGGTTTTAATTACTTGTACTTTGTCTCTTGTAGCTTGTACTTAATCATTTTAAGCAATATAATTCAGTTTTTAAGTATCAAGTGTTTTTCATTTCAAAATTTAAGCTGATTTACTTCAATAAGCTCTAATAAGCTCATTTGAGCTTATACTTGTTCATAAGCTCAAATTTAGTTTAAAACTTGTTGAAAGTCCTTTACTTACTAGTTTTGTTCAATTTAAATCAAAACATGATAACTTGAGTTCATGAGATTCATTTTGGAAGCAACAAGGAGGTAATAAGCTTTTAAGAGCTTATTGAGCTTTAAGCTCAGGTTTTAGAGGCAAGGTGCCACTTAGGTGTATGATTTTAAGCCACTCACTCTACAGGAGTGGCTAGTGACTGAGACAACAAAAAAAATTCAGGTTTAACTTTCTAAATTTCATCTTAGCATATTCACAGCTTAATTCAAGTAGCTTATTCCTTTGATTTCCTTGAGCTTAATCCTGTCTAGTATTGTTTAGGTAGTTTAAATATGCAAATGTTTTAAAATTTGGTAGCTAGAATCTATTAATGTTTCATGATTTGAAATTCTGTCACATTGTAGTGTAAGTAGCTAGGAGAGAAAGTAGCTTATTACTACTAATAAGCTGTAAGTTCCATTTAAAATTTCAGTTAAATTAGTCTTATAAGTTTTTTAAACCATTTTCAAAAATTAAGGGGGTGTTTGGGATAACTTGAAAAACGGGTCAAAAAGGGTTTAAGTATGGGTTGATGTCATCAAAATAGATTTAGTATAAGTTTTTAAGCATTTTTAAGCTGATTTTAAAAGTTTTTTTAGTTTGCAATTTGTTTTTCAAAAAGCTATTCAAAGCCATTGTGTAAACTGTGATTGTGAAAACACCAAAGTGCTATTAGTTAAAGCACTTGTTGAGTTTGAGTGTCTGAGTGGCAAAAAGTGTGAGTTTGTAGTGTTGTCTTAAAATGCTGTCAAATTACCTTTGGGTCTTTTGACTTTGGTGGAGTCAAATCCACTCTAAGTTTGCTTATAGCAGTTTTAAAGATCCATAAGCTCTTTTGCATTCAAACAATTCAGCTAGTTTAAAATGGTTATTAAAAGTCAAATTATTTGGGCACAAATCTGATAAGCTAGGGTACTAAATCTGTTTTAGCTTATCTTTTTAATTTGAGCTTATTTGACAGCTTTTAACAAGCTGTCAAATAAGCCCCTAGTTTTAAGCTTTAATCTCCCCTGGTGCAAAGGGGAGATTTTAAGCTTCTTTTTCTTGGTTTTTAAGTGTGCTTAAGCCCAATCCCTTGGCTTATTTCACGAGCAATAAGCTTTGTATAAGGCCCCCTTTAGTTTCAAAGTCTTAAAAAGCTTGTTTGGTGGGCTTATTTTAAGCCAAAATTGTTTTGGATGTTTTTTAGCATAGATTAGTTGTAGTGATTGCTTATTTTTACTTTTAGCATTTTCAGCTTATTTCATAAGCCCACTTGTGTTCTAAAATAGCTTATTTAGATAGATTAGCTAAGTTGTTTAGCTTTTGCCTTTTTCTTAGCTTATTTAAGTCCAATAGGTTAGCCCTTTTAGCCATTAAGCTTCTATTTAGTTTCTGTCATTAAGCCCCTTTTTCCCAGCTTATTTAGTTTTAGCTTTTACTTATTTTAGCTTATCTAGATTAGGTTAACTCCCTTTAGCTTATTTTAGTCCTAAGTCTAGCTTATTGTCGACCACAAGGCCAAATGACTTAAGCCATTTAGCCTTTAAGCCCTTTAAGCTATTCTGTCGAGTTTAAGCTTATTTTTAAGCTTATTGAGTGCTTTTTAGAAAAAGTTGTAGTTGACAAAGTTGTTAAGCCCCACGAGCTTAACAACTTTGCTTTTTTAAGTTTTCGAAAAAAAAAAAGAGGGAAAGACAAGAGGTCCGGGTGAGCAAGACTCGAACCCGAGACCTCTCGATACATTCCCTCTTTTACACACACCCTCACCGCTGCGCCCTTGGGACTTTTTCGTTATAGTCCCAAGGGCATTGATTCTTATAGTGTTTTTCAGCCCATAAGCTTAAAAGCTGTATAAGCTAATTTACGGGCTTATTTATTAAGCTGATTTTTGTTTCTTATTTTTCTTAGGATTGTTATAGATTAAAGTATTTTGTGTAAAAATTAAATTTTCAGAATTTTCGAGTAGTTTATTATTTTTTTTCAATTTAATTTATTTAAAAGTTTTAAAAATTTCATAAAAAATCCAAAAAATTATTCAAAAAATATTTCTTTTTTAGAAAATTTTCTTTTGTCATATAGTTTGTAGGAAACATTTAAATTTTCGTAGGCCTTTTTTACAATTTTGACTTTTTTAAAGAACGGTCGGGTGCGGTTTTTTGTGTTGATCGTTTTTGGGTCAAACGAACTCGTTTTCGGTTAGTCTTTTTTCATTCTTCGTAAATTGTTCCCCTAGAGAGTTTAGAAGTGAATAATTTCTTTCTAAGGGTTAATATTTAAAAGATTTAGGTTTTTCCCTTTGTTCGGGCTCGTTGCTCTCGTTTTCTAGCTAATTCTTATTTTTAGATTTTTCTTAATCGTTTTAGTTTATTATTGTTTTAATTCTAACTTTCTCAATCTCAAATCATTTCTTCTCATTCAAACTCCAATCTTTCGACTGTATCGATTATCCAGTCCAGCCTCGTTGGGGATAAACGACCCGGGAACACTCTATACTACTTCGGTTTATTGACTTTGTTTCCAGACTATTTTTCTATATATATCCTTATTTTATTTTTATTTTTATTATTTTATGTGTAGTTTGTTACGAATCATTCAACAACAATCCAGATGTTTTGGTATTCTGCTTTAAGTTTTGCACCAAGTCATGCATTACTGGACATACGTGCAATTTTTGTTTTAGTTGGGCCACAGTATGTTCTTCAAATCTTGGTACATCTTGTCCGATCCAGGATGAATCGAATACTTTGACTTATGCGACTCGTGCATAATCAAAGCTCTCAAGTTACCAAAACATGGTATCCAACTTCTATTCTTCAAACACAACGTTCCGTTTGCACGTGGCTCCAGGTTCTTAATCATGCCACACAAATCTTCTGTTCCATAATTCTCTTCCTTTCTTGCCTCAACCTGAGCATTCAAGATTTACACAGGGAGGTTTAAACCAATTGTCATAACCAAGGCTCGAACTCGTAGTGGCTTAGTTCTACTCTTTCGGCTCAACGCATCAGCCACCACTTTCGCATTTCCCGAGTGATAACGTAACTCACAGTCGTAATCACGTAATAGCTCTAACCATCTATGTTGTCTCATGTTCAACTCTTTCTGATTCTGATTTGTTGCAAAAATCTTATTGATCAGTGAAAATAACACTTCGTGCCGTAAAGGTATTGTCTCTCAATCGTGAGAGTCACGAACACACACAGCTCCCATTTCCAATCATGTGTCGTGTAGTTCTTCTCATGGATTTTGAGTTGGCAGGATGCATAAGCTATGACTTTCTCCTTCTGCATCAACACTGCGCCTAATCCCTTGTGAGAAGCATCACAATATACTACAAAGTTTTCACTTCCTCCAGGCAATGCCAAAATCAGTGCACTACATAACTTTTGCTTCAATGTCTGGAAAGCAGTTTCCTCCTTTTCACCCCAATTGAATTTTACACTTTTATAAGTCAGCTTCGTCATAGGCTTGGCAATCTTGGAGAAACATTCGATAAATCGTCGGTAGTAACCGGCAAG
Source organism: Tanacetum coccineum (assembly GCA_026074375.1). Taxonomy (NCBI): domain Eukaryota; kingdom Viridiplantae; phylum Streptophyta; class Magnoliopsida; order Asterales; family Asteraceae; genus Tanacetum; species Tanacetum coccineum. The sequence continues at coordinate 16,166 of BQNB010091127.1, forward strand.
ACCTAGAAATCAGCGAATTTTTGTTGGAGTCTTGGGTGATTCCCAATCCTTGATTGACTCAATCTTTGCAGGATCAACGTGAATGCCTTCACTATCAATCACGTGTCCAAGAAATTGTACCTTTGACAGCCAAAAGTCGCACTTCGAGAACTTGGCATACAATTCTTCCTTCTTAAGTAACTCCAAAGTTAGTCTAATATGTGCATCATGTTCTTCCTTGGTCTTCGAGTAGATCAAGATATCATCGATGAACATGATCATAAACTTATCTAAGTATGGTCTGCATACCCGGTTCATCAAGTCCATGAATACAGCCGGTGCGTTAGTCAACCCGAAAGGCATCACTTGAAACTCGTAGTGACCATAGCGGGTCCTAAACGCCGTCTTTGGAACATCCTTGTCACGAACTCTGAGTTGGTGATAACCAGACCTCAAGTCGATCTTCGAGTACATACTTAATCCTTGCAACTGATTAAACAAGTCGTTGATTCTCGGAAGTGGGTATCGATTCTTTACAGTAAGCTTGTTAAGTTCACGGTAGTCGATACACATTCGAAAAGAGCCGTCTTTCTTTTTGACAAACAAAACTGGAGCTCCCAGGGTGAGGAACTTGGTCAATACACATTCAAAAGTTCTTTTAGTTGAGCAGACAATTCTTCCATTTCCGACGGTGCTAATCTATACGGGGCTCGAGCTACAGGTGCAACACCTGGGACTAAGTCGATTTGGAATTTAACTTTCGTATCGGTGGTAATCTAGGTAAGTCTTCAGGAAATACTTCCAGAAAGTCCCGTACAGTTGCCATGTCTTCAAGTCGCTTCTCCTTCGACTTGTCTTTGTTTTCCTTCACCGTAACCTGCGCCAAAAATAGTTGACAACCTTTCTCCATATACTTCTAGGCCTTTTCACATGATATAATGCTCAACGTCGATTTCTTCTCCTTGTCACTTTTTTCTCCTTGAACGATCAGAATTTCGTTTCCATAAGGAATACGCACTATCTTCTCGTCACAGACAATAACTACATGATTCTTTGCTAACCAATCCATGCCGATGATAACGTCGAAACTACCCAAATCTATAGGCATCAGGTCGATATTAAATGGATGTCCTAACAATACTAATGTACAGCCTCTAAGCACAGTGTTGGTTTCTAAAGTTCTTCCGTCAGTCGCCGATAGAGTAAACTAAACGTCTAAGGTAGAGGGAACGATATCTAGCAATGTACTAAAAGTATTTGATACGAAACTTCTATCGGCACCCGAATCAAATAACATATAAGCATGACGATCGTTGAGAAGGAACATACCCGTGACAGTGTTGGAACCTGGGTTAGCGTCACCTCCTCCTAGGACATATGCTTTGCCTCTTGCATCAGGAACTCTTGCTTTGTTCCCACGGTTTTGGTTCTTGACTTTGGGAAAATCCTTCCAGTAATATCCTTGTGCACCACACTCAAAACATGTAATAACTCCTTGATTCGACCCTGGAGTTCCTTGAGTAGGGACAGTCACAACAGATCTGCAATCCCTGGCCAGATGTCCAATCCTCTTACAGTTATGACACTTAGCAGTACAATGTCCTTCGTGGTGTAGCTTACACTTATTGCAGAAAGGAAGTGTTCCTTCATAACCATTCTTCTCATTGTTACCAGCCATGGCTCTAGAAACATTCTGACCTCTAGTATTATGTCGTTTGTGGGGTGGTTGTTACCCATGGTTGTTTCTATAGTTGTTGTTCAATCTCCCCTTGTTCTTTGTGTTTCTTACAGCATAGCCCTTCAACTTTTGATCCATCAAGTTGTTGGCAATTCGAACAGCATCTTGTAGTCTTGTGGGTTCTGCAGCAATTACATTCCCTTGGATATTATCAGGAAGACCTCCAATGAATTTCTCCACCCGATCTTCCTCCTCGGGGACCATTTTGGTACACATCATGGTAAGTTCTTAGAACCTTTGAGTGTAAGTAGCCATGTCATTGTTCTTCACCGACAAATTCCATAACTCGGTTTCCATCTTTTGGATCTCATTTCTCGGGCAGTACACTTCAGTCATCAGCTTCAACAGCTCTCTCCATGATAAAGCGTATGCAGCATCAGTTCTGATGGTTCTCTTGTGAGAATTCCACCAGGTTAATGCACTGTCGAGTAAAGTACAGGTAGCATACTTCACTTGATATCTCTCCGGACAGTTGCTGATGTGAAACACAGTTTCCATCTTTTCACTCCATCTTATCAAACCAACCACACCTTCTGTTCCTTTAAAACTCAGTGGTTGACATTTCATGAAATCTTGGTAAGTACATTCACGAGAAACAGGCCTATCACCTCTTCCATTCACATTACGGTTCTCATTACCGTCACCGTTGTCGCCTCCATTATTTCCATTTCTAGTACCATTTCCATTACCATTTCCATTATGTTAGATATTAGAAAAAGACTCGGTCACCCCGTGTATTTCACTGTTTATTATAGCTCGTAGTTTAATAGTTAATCGTATGATTTTCGGTTTTGAACCGGGTACTAATACCCTGTATTTTGAAAGAACTATAAATACCTCTTCCAACTTTGGAAGAGGTAGCTAGTCATTAGAAGAGGTAGTTAGTCATTATTCATTTTCTAATTTACACACATGTTTCTCTCTCTAGAAAACCTCTCCATGTGTTTCTCTCTCTAGAAACTAGATAAATCTAAGAATCATCATCGGGGCTGTGAAATATGATATCCTACAATTGGTATCAGAGCTTTGTGGTGATTTCGTGAGCTTGTGTGCGTTCGGATCTTGATTAGATCGTGTTTTCTAGTTGCTTTTTTGTGTTCTTGGTTCGAAAATCAAAACCCAGATTTTTGTGCTTAGATGTGTTTATGTTTATGTTTTTAAGCAAGATCTAGGCATAAGGTAACTAGTTGTGCAAGAAAAATCAAGGTACAACGTCAAAAGGAAGCGAAATATGCAGGTATGAATGAAGCGGAATATGTTTCAAGCGAAATATGTTTGCCTCTAAGCGAAATATGACAGGTTGATTCCAAGCGAAATATGTACTCAAGCGGAATATGACATTATCAGGCGAAATATGTCTGTTTGTCTTCAAGCGAAATATGACAGATTATCCTAAGCGAAACATGTCATAAACTCTAAGCGAAATATGTTGAGTTTTTCCAAGCGAAATATGTCACTAAAATCTTAATTTTTCTACGGTTTTCTTACTTTGTAAAATCCCGTGAAAGGTTTATTTCTCGGTTTCAGTTAAGATTAGTAAAATCCCGTAGAATAATCACTTTAATCACATCTAAAACATATCTTTAACACAAGTCTCCTTTATCACTGATCGATCAAGACTGATATCATTTCACAACAAGTTCAAGATGTCTAATATGTCAGAAGATATCCAGTATGCCGGTTCTGATACACGCCCACCAATGCTTGACAGAACAGATTTTGACTCTTGGCAACAACGCATTCGTCTGTATTGTCTGGGAAAAGATAATGGAGAAAACATCATGAAATCGATTACTGAAGGTCCATTTCAAATGGGAATGTTCATACAAACTGTTGCTGAAGAAACTGAGGGTGCACTTCAACTTGGTCCAGAACGTGCTAGAGTCTTTACAGACCTTACAACTAAAGAAAAGGAAAGGTATAAAGCTGACATTCGTGCTACGAATATCTTACTTCAAGGTATACCAAAAGACATCTACACACTCATCAACCACTATACTGATGCTAAAGACATTTGGGACAATGTGAAGATAATTCTGGAAGGTTCTAAGTTAACAAAGGATGACAGGGAATCACAATTATACGATGAATTTGAATGCTTCCTTCAAATCACTAGTACAAAAAGTGGATTTGGTCACACATGGGCAAAATGGAACGGCCACACATTCACATATTTATGTGACCAAAGGTACCAAAAAAGACACTATTTACTAATTAGTCACACATAAACATTTTTATCGTGTGACCATTAGAACTGTATTGCCACACATTCAAACATCACATGGCTAAAAGTAATTGGTAATATTGTTTTGGTCACATATGAATTTTAAACGTGTGACCAATACAAGTAAGCTTGAAGCATTGGTCACGATATACATATAAATAGAAATAAATACGTTATTTTTTATAAATGACAAATATTTGTCGCATCTTGACAGTGTGCTAAAATGCCACATATGGTCACACTAAAGTTTTGTCACACATAATTTTTGGGTAGGCGCCAAATTCCGTTACATATGGTCACGTAACTTATATGTGTGTCTAAGTTTTAGTTTGGTGTTAGCTTGCCAAATGCTAATGTGTTTAGTCACTTTTACTTCTAAACTATGACCAAATGGCTATATGGGTCACACTACGTTTTGTCACACAAAATAACATTCGTGTGGCCATTAGATGTATAATAGTCTCACACAAAATACACATTTCTTCAACTTTAAACACTATATGGTCACTTCTTATTAACACTTTGGTCAACTTTATGCTTAGTAGTATGTGACTTGTGTTTGTTTCGACCTGATAGGATCAAGGCCTTGGTTAACATGAGTGTTGTTTATACTCCTAGGGATCCGTTGGTGAAACCATTGGAAATATGGCGAAAGACTTGTGGTGATGATTTTCACGTATGCAGGTTTCAGGTGATTATTTATCTTTGTTTCTTTAAATTTTAGACATTAGAATGATCAAATCTCTTTTGTAGTATCCATCTAGACACATACATATATTCTAACAAACATGTATGAATGAATGGGATATAGAAAATTTAGTATTTTGTTAGTTTATATATTTGAATGTAACTAATATATATCACTTAAAATATCACCTAATCCACTACAAATTGGGAAAATCATGTTGCAGAGTTACTGCAATTGTAAAATGTTTTGTTATCCCGTTCTCCTTACACCAGTCATTAAACTATTGATTACAAAACTCCAAATTGTTATCTGTTCGTGGTTTCTTCATATTTCTACATGTATGGTTTTCCACCAACTACTTCCACTCCTCAAACTTGCTGAATGCCTCATTCTTGTTTTAATAAAATGAACCCAAACCCTCCTCGAATAATCATCAACATTCAATGAGAAGTGTTAGAAACAAAGAATCATAGATCCGGTGGTCTAGGTGAATCAAACTATATGATAGTCATGATTTTAGAGAGAGAGAGAGAGTAGAGGGAGAGAATGTAACAAAAAGCACACTCCTCTAGAGAGAGAAAATGTGTGTGTAATAAGTGAAAAATAAAAGTATTACAAGTCTCAACCCCTCCATGGAAGCTTTGGAGAGGTATATATAGTCCATACACTACTAAAGTATGCAATCTTGCCTAATCTAGTCCATGCGTATGTGACTATGATAATCTATGGTAATTTCGTAATGTCGTCACATAAAATGAAATCCTAACAATCTTCCCTCATGGGACGATATACGGAATTACTTATAATATTTTTCTAACAAGTACATAACGATTAAGAATAAGAACTTCCATGAAGTTTCCAATGCTGATGACATCTTTTGTGGCCTTTGACTTTAAGTCTGCACTCCACCATGAATCATCTTTATAGTACATTGTAGAAGAAATACTGTAATAGGCACGAACTAAGTAACCCATACACTTCTGGTTAAGAAGAAACTTCTGAATTAGCTTCCCCCTAATTCATGCCACATATTCATCATTAATATATCTTGTACTTTGAGTAGTGATCTTTATCATTGTTCCATTGAGCTTGTCTTTGTATGTGATCATTGAGCTTTCATTGAGATCATTATCCACAACGAATCTCTAATCATCCTTGTTGTGAAGTATTGCCTCCATGTGATGTTGTGACTTTCGGACCGGCATGCTCACACTTTTTTGTATCATGATAGAAAGCATCAGAGTTGCGAAAGCTGTGCTGTGTGTCTTTCAGCTATCAAGATATCTTTGATTAGGAATATAAAGTGTAAACATGGGGTTGTGAATTGACGCGTTTCTAGCCAGCAGCTGCAACCATCGGGATTCCTCCAAGTATACGTTAGTGATAAACAAATGAAGATGTCTTTGTTCACTTTCGTTAAATAAGGTTGCAAGAACCACGGTTCCCCGTTAATCAATATAAGCCTGTGATCAGGTAGACTTCCGAAGAATCTCCTTGAGAGGGTTTCGCAGCTGCGTTAGCCGTTCTCAAACCAGAGCGTCTCAAAGTAGACAAAGCACGGAATGAGTGAACCAGTGGATTAAAACCCACTGATTAATGAGAAATTGATGTGAAAATCAGTCACGTGTCACTCAGGAAAGAGTTTTTGTGACACATCGAAGGTTTAATAATATAAAAATCAATTTTCAGCAGAAACACTTTTGTTTTGAAAGATATACACAGTCAATGTGCTTGAAAATTCAGTTGTTGAGCACATCGAATGGTTTTTCAAAAACTATTCGTCAATTCACTGCCTGGAACAAGTTTGATTCATAAAGAATCGCACCATCGTTTCTTTCCAGTTGTCACAAGTTTGATCCTCAAGGGGATCTCACATGTCACCTACCAAGAGCTTGTTTGATGTTGGCTCTAGAAGGATTTCCATCTTCATTGTGAGTACTTTCGTATCACTCGAATGTTCTGGCAATACCACGAGGATAATGCATAGGACTCTTAAGATCTTTACTTGTTGTCACAGTGTGTGATGAACAAACATAGTTTGTATTAGTGTCCTAACGAGATTTATGGATGATCTCATGGCTCTAGACTCAATAGTGCATTTTTGGTTTTTAGTAGTCGGAGGCTGGAGCAGACTGCCACCTTTTCAATATCGTCTAACTCGGAGTGAGAGAGAACATAGAAATGTAATGAAGATGTGTTGATCTCCGTGAGAAATGAAACAAGAATCCTTTGAGGGATCTTGAGTGGCTAGGGAGGGTTGTGCAGCGTATCACTGGGTCCATGATACTTGTCTTCAATGTCAGCAATCAACCATGTGATTCTGACAGCATATGTAGTGACCCGGTTTCTGCCTAATGTTTAAGGAGGGCTGCTTTCTTTTCACCCTTTATCTTAACATTTATTTTTCATTTTTCAACCCCTTCAGTGCTTAACGAGACTTCATTACTGGTACCTTGTTAGGTATGTTCCAGTACTAGCTCTATCTTAGTCCGCACTATTCCCTTATTCTCATATTACTCCTTTTGTAATCATACCTAAGGACTTCTACACTAACTAGTGGATTGTCCCTGGGTAGTTCCCTCCGGCTCTGGCGGGATCATGGGAACATGTACCTAACCATACCATCCTTATAACTCCGATAAAGTAAATACAGGGTCGGTCTTTTGGTACTGTTCTCTTCGCCATAAAACCATTTGAAAATCAATCAAGGTACGGGCGATGTAAACATCAAAGCATTAGTACCTCGATTGTTTTGATTTATGAAACTGCTCCCCTTCAACATGTGCATCGATATTCGAAATTGTTTGGCACATAGAGGGAGGAGTACCTGCTTGAGTCTTAATAGATCACATTTTTATCATATTTAATATTTAAATCACATTCTATCCCCTGATAAAAAATTTCAAACCTTTTGAGATTTAGGATCTCAATTGATGTAAATATGTTAGAAAATTTAGGAGAAAATATGGTCTAATTAAATACACGCCGATATTGGAACATATTAATGCTCCCCCTCAAATTACTAAGGGAATCTATTAGTGTCAGGTATAAGAATTTTGAAGGATTTTGAGTTTAACGAAAAACTCATGAAAAATTTATGAAAAACTCATGAAAAAGAAGATTGTCGGTTTATGGGAAGCTATCAAAGCTTCAAAATAAGGAGGCTCAGGATGAGACAAATATTCAAGAGCCTCGAAAACTTTGATGGTGAAAGTTTAAGAGATGTTGACTACACACTTCTACAAAGAACATAATGATATCTTCATTCTGGTAATCAGGTCGACATCATCTTAAATTTATATAATATATCTTGTACATTATTAAGTAGTGTATCTTTAGGTGTTATGTGTCAGTCCATAAAGATTGCCATGGCTTGCAGTTATTTCAGACTGCAACCCGCTTTTCAAATTGAGGAAAACATGTCACCAAAAAGACGGTTGTTCCTAACAACGGGTGATTCAGTTCTCCCGGGCATGGGTTACTTCATATCCATGCAACCTCGATCTAATGTACGCTTTAGTACATTATTTCTTGATCCAGAAGAGAAGTCTTCTTTTTATCCACATAATTTTCCGTCTATGATTCTTCAGAAAATTATTTGTGTCTCACTTTGTGGAAAGATGTTGTTTGAAATTAATCGGACTTGATTTTCTCAAAATTTGGCTCTCAATCAACGACTACTGCTCTTTAACTAGAAAACGGGTCATTGATTGAGGGGGAGAGTGGTTTCAAATTTATGATATCTAACGGGCACATTTGATTCATCATATAAATAATTGAAAAAGGTTTTGTATCTAACGGGGTTACATTTTGAGGGGGAGTTAAACTTGTGTTAACTCAAAAGGCCAAAGTTGTCATTTATATGCAAGTATAGGGTCGTATGTGCTATTTGCTATTTGTTTCCTAGACTCATAAAATATAAAGGACCATTTGTGCCATTTTTGCATCTCATTTAATCCCTTAGTAATACTTATGCCTTAAATAGAAAAGAAAGTAAAAAGTAAGGGGCCAAATCTATCAATTGATGAAAGTTAAACCTAAGTATATTAAGTCCTTTGCGTTTTGACTTGGTCAAAACTCCCAAGACCAGTCAAACATTATTCTCTCAACCCAAAACTCAACCTTTGCGATTTGCTTGATCTGTATCCATCTGTGTGATTTCGTGCTTAGGTAATGTCTAGATATCATTCTTTGTCATCCTCTCATGCTTTATTTGTTAATTCATGGCATAAATCTTATTAAATCACTTGTTGTGTAGATTTTCGTTCTAAATCACCATCAAAATCTTGGTTAGTGTCTCTAATTAAGTTTTGTCTGCTGGGTTAGCATTAGTCTACATTCATGATGCTTAGTTAATGTCCTATTTGTTTCCCCAATAGCCAATTTATGGTCCGTGTGATTTTCATGCAATAAGTTTGACTTTTTGAGTCAAAACGGAGTCAAATCGCAATAGAACGATGCGTTTATGGTTGCCTGTAGTTGTTATGTTGGCTAATAAGTATAATATAGTGTATATCCTATGCTTGTTATGCGTTGGAAGTTTTGATATGAAAGTTAGAATCTGCACGTATAAATGCTCTTGCTTGCGTTTTGTTAGGAGTTCTTGATTGCGTTTTGATAGTTACTCTTGGTTGCGTTTTGGTTGCTTTGTCCATGTTGCGATTTGAATATTAAGTGTTAAACAGGTCAAAACGCAAGTCATTGCGTTTTGCTTTGAAGACAATTAAAATATTAAAATAATGTTCTTATATGCGTTTTTGTTAAGATGTTCTTGATTGCGTTTTGCTATAAGTTTCTTGGTTGCGTTTTGCTCTATGTTTCTTTATTGCGTTTTGTGTGGAATCCCCTTGTTGCGTTTGCCTGATATATGCCTTTGCGCTTTGAGTTTCAATATACTCTTACGTTTTAATTGTTATGGTGTGCAAAGCAGGACAAAACGCAATCAATTGCGTTTTGTGTTTGAAGACCCTCATTAGCATAAATGTAGGACCCACCTTTTCAAATTTTTCAAAATTGTTGCGTTTTGATTATTTTTGAATAAAATATTCCTTGCATTTTGGGTGTTGCATTTTGTGTACACTGCGTTTTTCCTATTTCATTTTGATGATTCTAATAAAAATTGGTCACTGTGTTTTGGCTTTTACATGCTCTGCGTTTTGTGTGATGTGTTTTCCTCCAGCTACGTTTTGTCATATCTTCTGAGTTTTGGTCATTGTGTATTGGTCACTGAGTTTTGTCTCCATGTTCATGTGTTGACTTCCGTTGACTTAAGTGTTATTCATCTCAGTTGACTATCACTTCAACATGATCAGTTTGTCTCTTTTTCTTGGATTTAGTCCATAACTGATTAACTCCTGAGCATTTGCTCACATCTAACATCTCCTTTCTATATGCACGTCTTTCTATGAATGTGACTGTACAGATACAATGGCTGATGTTAATGTTAATGCTCCTGCTGAACAAGCACCTGCTATGGCACCACCCACTCGTACTAATGATCAAATCCTGCCTCGCATCAGATGGGTGCCTGTAGTAAAAAGCAACTGCTATTTGGATGTTGAAAGGTCATAAAGTAATCCAATCTACAAGATTGCGGTTGATATTCTGAAGCATACCAACTTCTTCAGAGCTTTCACTGCTTCCTCGACAATTCCATCAATCTATATTCGGCAGTTTTGGGACACTATTCAATATGACAATAAAATCGGGAGTTATAGCTGTCAACTAGATAAGCAATGGTTCGATCTCACCAAAGACACACTCAGAGACGCACTTCAAATCACACCAGTCGACACCAACAATGCATTCTCTTCCCCACCAACTCCTGATGCTCTTATCAAGTTTGTCAACGATCTGGGTTATCCGAGAGTTGTCAGAACCTTATCAGATGTCGTGACTAATGACATGTTTCAACCGTAGAAAGCACTCACAACAGTCATTAACTTGTGTCTTACGGGAAAGACTTTTGGGTTTGAAAGACCAAGGGCTCCAGTGTTGCAGATTCTTTGGGGCATCATCAATCGAGCCCATATCAATTACGCAGAGAGGATGTGGGAAGAATTCACCTAATCCATCCATACTTTTATTGAAGACAAAAAGAATCTAGCACAACATACTCAGGGAAAGAAGAAAGCCACCCTTATTGTGATCCCGAGTGTTAGGT